>OZ005660.1:130262387-130389887 GCA_963930645.1 Salticus scenicus | reverse complement strand
AATGCTTGTGATGATTAATTTTATTTCTTGTGAATAAAATATAATGTTTTTAGCTTAACTTCATAATTGTATCAAAGGAACGAAAGATTTTGCTTCATATTTTTCAACATTTCATTCAACATTTTTCATAAAAATATGTATTTATATATTTCCTTATATATCTATAGTTATTTATTTATTTGTAATTTCATTTGAAAATTGTTGTTTTTTGTTTATATCATTCATTAAGCATAAAAATTTATATCTTTCATAAGTTTTTGGTAACATGCCAAAGAAATTCTCACATTTCATAGATGGAATGAAGTAATATACTTTGTAGAAAAATAATAATATGCTCATACATTTGACAGAGACATTGTTGTCTCATATTATCAGAATATTTTTTACTCCTTGTGTAACAGTGGAATATAATGGATATTTTTACATTTCAATGTTTGTGATGATTAAATAAAAAAAATTCTTCTAGTAAATAAAATGTAATGCTTTTAGCTTTACTTCATAATTGTATCTAAAAAACGAAATATATTAATTTTGTTTTCAATTAATTTTATGCATCAAAGAGAAAATGGTTGATTATAATGAAACACGTGGAGTTTTTTATTTAACCATAATAAAATGTTATATGCGCACTAACATGAAATGTAAACAAGAATAACAATGACTATAAAAGAGCAAGTGATAAAAAGGCGATATTTCATTTTATTTATTTATTTTTTATTTTTTCAATACAAAAGAAAATAAATAAATAAATAAATAAATAGAAACCATTCATACAAAATCGTTAATTTATATCGCCGCAATTATTAAATAATTTCATTGAAAAACAAATAATAGTGTTTTTTTTTTTTTTTTTTTTTTTTTTTTTGGGGGGGGGGGGAGGCGGGCAATGTTAAATATTTTTTTTAGAGTTCCCCATTTTCTGTAAATAAGTAAGAAAAACTCACAATCTGAGTTCCTGAGAGGTACTCTCTTTATATTAGAATAATGTTTTAAAGAGCATGAAAATGTTTTGAACATTCACAATTGATGATGAAAAATTTTAATTATTCTTCAAATTTATTTTTCATAAAATTCTTTTTGATATTCAGAAATTCAATAGCTAGTGGTACAATTTGATTTAATGCAAATGTGTTAAACTGCGTCTAATAAAAAAACGCAGAATAACTGCACCATTAATTCTTTTTATTATTTATTATGTAGCATTTTTTTTTTTTTTTTTTTTTTTTTTTTTTGACGGGTGTAACTGTAATCAATTTTTGATATTTATTTTACATTTAATTTATACAATTAAGTCTTTCCATAACATGACTGCACTTTGAATTCATTACATATATAAACTTAATGTTATGATTTGAAAATGTGATAGTTCTAATTTAATTAATCTATTGCCTTGCAAATTTTACTTCTTTTATTATCTGTAGAATGTAATTTATTAAACTATATTGAGATATAAAAATTGCATTTAAAAATAAATGTTTTTAAATGAATGATAAATAGGCTATTTAGAATTTTCGTTCAAATTTTTGAAGAACATTCGTTTTGAATTAATTATAAAAAATTGTATTATCAAGAATTATTTATTTAATTCGTATAACCCATAGAATTTTTTAAACAATCTACTGCATAGCTTAAATATTCTTTTTAATTAAGTTTTTTTTTTCTTCCTCATTTAGATTTTTACGTAACAGCAAGACAATTTCTTACGCTTAATGTTAATAAATAAGAGAGAAAGGAACGTTTAAATTAATTTTCCGTATTATATAAACCTAACGTGGCGTACAAATACTTTTGAATAAATTTCATTTATATGAAAAATATAAATTAAATAATGTTAAATTAAATATTAACATTAACTTTAAAAAAGAATCCCAATTTCATATACTTTTATAATTTTAATAAAATATTTTTTTTTAATAGATAGTGAGATTGTATTTAGAACTTGGATAAATGTTAGACTTTTCTCATGTAAAAAATGAAAGTTGAGACAGTTTTTTTTTTTTTTTTTTTTTTTTTTTTTTTTAATGAAAGGATCAATGAATGATTATTAAAAATGTTTTTTGAAATGTAGACTCTCTAAAGTAAATTTAATTATTTTTAAATACTTTCTCTGTCATTAATTTTAGTTTCTTTCTTTTTTCTTTTTTTTTTTTTTTTTAAGCTAATATATCTCTAAAAAATATTTTTATTTTAAGTGTGTAAATGATAACAAGTGTGTCTAATACCTTCTTTATCTAAAACTATAAAATACAAGTATATCTGATAGTACATATAGAAAGCAACGAAAAGTAATACTTTCTGAATTTATATCATATCATTTGAATATTTTATATAATGAATTTACCTTTAGTATACAACTTTTCTAAATATCATTTTATAATCTAAATCTCATTTTTTATTTAAACTTTTTAAACTTTTTTTTTTTTTTTTTTTTTTTTTGATAAATGTAATTTATATTTAAAATTTTAAAGAAACTATGCAAATACATTATTTTTCATTTTGTGTATAAAATTATTATTTAGAGTATATATACTAAAGATTTAAAATACATATATATTTATAAAAATATATGTAACTTTTTTTTTGTCTTTTAGGTAAGTTGAGATGTTTTATGATTTATCCGAAAATGTTCTTGCATAAAAATGCGTAAGTTCATTTGAATTGATATTATGTATTTTTAAACTTTATTTCATTTTCTAACTTTATGGTAATTCACAGAACTCAAGCATTAAAAAACCATTAGTATATATATCTATCTATATATATATAAATAAAATAAAATAAAAAATAAATATGCAACAGACCGTACTTTTGTGCTTATATACGTAGACAGTGTATTCAAATTGTACATAAATGAAATATATTTAAAAATTATATAAATCTTTGTGATCTCTTCTGTGAAACAAAGTAAATAAATTTATGTCGCAAGATTAATGTTATGTAAAGAGAAAATCATGAATCAATGTATAGATTTTTGTTGCTATACCGATTTTAGCATAAAACTGTTACAATGTATTGTTACATTGAAAAGAAAAATAATAACAAACATGTCTTATGAATCCGATGAATAATGTTTTGACTTTATACAAAATGCTGAAGGCATTATGCAAAAATTAATGATGCAGCTAGATATATTCTTCTTTACAATAAAAGGGAAACAGGAAAGAATGGGAAGCATTTTCTCTTTGGAAAAAAGAGAGAGAGAGAGAGAGAGTTGCAAACAAATCTTTCTAACTAAAAACTCGTATAATGACGTATAAGGTTTATCGATATGTTACACAATTTTTTTTTTTCATTTTATTAAAATGTTTATTTTAGATGCTTACAATAGTGTCTAACAAGCATAATAACCGCCAACATTTAAAATTACTTTTATACATTGGCACATTCAATGTTATGGGTACATAGGGTAGGTGCTCCAGTGATTAGCATGATCCAGTAGCTGACATCTATCCCAGAATAATTAATAAGTAAGAAAAATAATAAAATAATATATTTTACGTATAAGAATTTTAACATTTTATATCAAACACTGAAGCATAGGGTGCTAATAACTAGTAAAATGAATAACTAGCAGTGTCAAACACTGGAACATAGGGGGCCAATTACTGATAAAATGAAAAACTGGCAGTGTCAATTAGTGAAACATTGAGTGGGTGTCAAATAAAAATTCATTAATAAAATAATTATATCAAATGTATATATTTTAACATATATGTGGTTCTGAATGTCTTTCATATCATATGTACTAACTTAAGATTTCTAAAAATATTTTCTGATGACGAGAACATTAAAAACATCAGAGATTGTTCTAAAAGTGTCAATGACAAGTGCACTTGCCTTTTAAATGTCATTTACTCGTGAAAAAGCGAATTGCAGAAATATATTAAGCTGTTTTATAAGAAAATAAAAATAAATAATATATATATATTTCAATACAAAACTTTTTTAAATTATTTATTTAATAATTCATAATTCATATAAAATTCTCCAGTTTCGTACTTTGAACTTCATTTATATGTCTTCATAGAAACCTTTCACAGGTATTACATCATTGTCACTTTGAGATGTTCGATAAGTCCATAGAAAATCACCTACTTTAATTGGATCAATTTGAATTCCTTTATTCTTTTCATTTCATTTTTCTCAGATTTTTCAGAATAAAACTTTTTTGTTTTTTATTATACGATTTGTTTTTTATAAATTTCGTGTTAAAGCTTCACAAAACATTTTACGTAAGATAACTATTATTTGAAATACATTTTTTTTTTCCTGTATGGTATTGTGAATAGAGAATTAAAAAATGTGAATTTACAATTTTAAAATAAAAGTATTGCATGAAACATGCTAGATAAAGATGAAAGAACTCTGAAAACGCAAAACAAATATTATATTTCATCTTGCATCATTTAAATTCAAGAATTATTTAGAGAATCACTTATTATAATTGGATTCGTTTGAATTCCTTTATCCTTTTCAGTTGATTGAACTGATTTTTTTTTTTTTTTTTTTTTTCAAATAAAACGATTTGTTTTTCACTTTTTTTTTTTTTTTTTTTTTTTTTTTTTTGTTTTTTATCAATTTCATTATAGCATTAAAAACCATTTTAAGTAAGAAAATATTTTATTTCAAATACTTTTTTCTATAGTATGGGGAATAGAGAATTAAAGAATGCAAAATTACAATTTTGAAATAAAAATATTGAAACATACATGGTATATAAAGATGAAAAAGCTAACAAAAAAAAAAGTATTAGGGTAGGTGTTCCATTGATTGGCATGCTCCAGTAATTGACATCTATCCCGAAACAATTAATAAATAAGAAAAATAATAAAATCATATATTTTACATATAAGAATTTTAACGTTTTATGTCAAACACTGGAGCACAGGATGCTAATAACTAGTAAAATGAATGACTAGCAGTGTCAAACACTGTAACATAGGGTGCCAGTTACTGGTAAAATGAAATTTGGCAATGTCAGTTACTGTAACATTGAATGGGGGTAAAAAAAATTTTTTTTATCAACTGTATATATTTTAACATATATGTGGTTGTGAATGTCTTTATACCATATGTAGTTACTAACTTAAGATTTCTAAAAATATTTTCTGATTACTAGAACATTAAAAACATCAGAGATTGCTCTAAAAGTGTCAATCACTGGTGAACTTACCCTATTTCATATTTAATTATTTAAAGGTTCAATTTGTAATACAATTTTTATGACTGGAAATAAAATAACAAACAAATTTTAAATTTTTATCGCAATGTTTGTAGATGTCAAAAGAGTACAACAAATTTAAAAAGTGCAATACGTACTTTTTTTATTTATTTTTTAATATACTTTTGATTGCATCGTGTCACCGATTAGATCTTTCTGAAGTATATTTTGTCGTTTATCTACAATTTTTCGACTTATAACTTCGAGAGGTAAAATCTTATACATAAATCTTGCATAAAATGCATCATATCAGATACTCAATTATCTTTATTTTTTATAAAATACTCTTGAGATTACATCAACGTATTTTTTGCATTTATATTATACTCGTATATATTTTTTTAAGTATATTTACTATATTTTTACGTGATAGTTCTTCCTCATTCTCCTAAGTTAATGAGTTTAGGAGATTCGAAAAATATGTTCTGACTAAACAGAATAACCATTATTAAAAGCTTTATATGAAACTAGAGGGCAAATGTTATCTGATACACATCGGATTTATGTAAGGCTTTATCATAAGTATTTTCATTAAAGAATAATAGTCGTATAAACTCTCTTTAATATCCAAAAATCTCTAGAGGAAAATAAACTTTTTTATTGAATTATTCTAAAAATAATCTTATTCTCCAAAACTTCATAAACTTTTCTTTTTTTTCTCAAGAAATTACTCCGCAAAAGAAAAAAAACTGCGTATGATTACTAAGAAAATATTTTAGAATTCAGACTAAAAGGGATTATAATAATAATGTAACTGTGATTAAAGTCTGCGTTTCTTTAACAGACTTTTTTTTATTCCTTTTTTATATGAATTATCCATTGTTTAAATCTTAGAATCTAAATAATTGGGGGAATATTCTGAAGATAATATGGTAATTTTATATTTGATTTATTTTTTGTGCTAAATTGATTAAATTTGATTTCATGGTTCTTAAAAAAAAGAAAGAAAGAAAAAGAGAAAGAAAAGAAAGAAATGACAATGAAGATTTACATTTCTATTTTCTAAAACATATTAAGATAGCTTTACCTTATGAAAAATTTGTAATTATGTTTCTAAGCAGGAATTCAGTGAAATTTGTGGTATGTCTTTTATGTGCGGTATGATGTTTATGTCGAACTGAT
The DNA here is from genome assembly GCA_963930645.1 of Salticus scenicus. Lineage (NCBI taxonomy): Eukaryota > Metazoa > Arthropoda > Arachnida > Araneae > Salticidae > Salticus > Salticus scenicus. Next base: position 130,383,544 of record OZ005660.1, on the reverse strand, counting down.
TTTTCACCAATCTCTTATCATACTTATTTCATGCTTCTTATCATACTTATATCATCTGAGCTGAAATACTTCATACTTGTATAACTACGATGCTAATTCATGATCAAGTGGTAATAGATTTCAAGGTGTAGACTTTTTTACATTTTATACTTTTAAAAATACTCGAAATTTCTAAAGCTGTTATTCTTCGTGGAAAATATAGTCAATGTTCATGTATAAAAATTACATTACAAATGGTTAGAAGAATAGGACATTCATTTTTAATTTATAAATTGTTAAAAATTATTGTTAGGGCTTTCCTTATTTTGATAAAACGGCCAAGAATATATTTATGGTTTTTGCATTTCCAATTACATTTCAGCATAGATATATTTAAAACGGTTTAATTGATTTCGCTTATCTTTAATTAGTCCAACCTCTAATAACTATATACACGCTCGTTTATGCAGGTAATAAGTATCCATCAGTTTTTTATTTATTTATTTTTATTTATTTATTTATTTATTTATTATTATTATTATTATTATTTTAATATTCTTATTTTCACATCTAAACATTTGAGTACTAAAATTATTATTATTATTATTATTATTTTTTTTTTTTTCAAGAAATAAAATAATGAAGCTTAAGTTGTAAATAACAATAATGAAATAAAATTTTGTTCAGAGCTATCTGCATTAAATTTAGTAAAATTCATTTCTGTCATAATTAAAAATTAATACGATTATTACAGATTTTAATCTTAAATAAGATTTTTCATTGTGTAAGTAAAAAAAAAAAAAAAAAAAAAAAAAAAAAAAAAAAAAAAGCCTTCCTTATATTACTATCAAGAATTAAAAAAGAAAAAAAAAAAGTTACATTTATTTTCGAAATTTTGATAATTAAAATTGCTAATATATATACAGAACGATATATTTTTAATCAGTTGGTATAGGATTAATTTTTACTAAGTAGGAATTTTGTTTTCTTTTTTTAAATAAATAAACGCATTTTTAACCATTAGTAAATGAGTTTTGGCAAAACCGTTTCATTTATATTTTTAAATATTTAACAGTATATTATAACAGTAATTTTTTATACGGGAATTTTATAATAATTTAGAAATTTAAATTATTAATTTTAATCTTTAATTTCTATTTTCAAAACTACAAAACGATTAAAAATTAGGAAAAACATTTCCCAGTATTTTCATTAGCTTAAAATATATACATACATAGCTTAAAATATATACTTAAAATATATACATACAACCACTGCTTAACCTCTTCTGAAGTATAAAAAGAATCTAAAGGTAAATTTATCTTAAAAATAAATATCCAAAATAATTTAAATTTAGAATTTTTCCCTCAAAAATTATCCTGAAAAACAAAGATTATTCGGAGTAAAATGCTTGGAGTACACACACACACACACACACACACACACAAAACAAACAAACAAACAAAAAAGCCCATAGCCGTATGTTTAATGAATATTGGTTACATTCATTTAAATACATGGGTGGGACATATCAGTATTTATATAATACGTATCTTTGAGATTTCATTAGTATTAGTTTTGCCCCACATGATCCATAATACTTATTTTGCAACGAATAATTTTCATATTACACATACACTCCGTAACAAAAAGATAGGTAAAAAATTTTTTCATAAAATAACATTATCTAAATTGTGCATTGTGATCATTGTAATTCTGATAATTTATTATCATAACAAAATATTATCATATCAAAAACGTACTAAATATTTGTATCATATTCAAAATAATCATATTAAAAGAAAAAAAAAAAAGAAAGAAAGAAAACTCTGTACCTATCTTTTTGTCGTGGAGTGTAGTTTTCAATAAGAAAAATTTTAGTCTCAAATGTTTCTAAATTAACCTTTAAAAAAAAAAAAAAAAAGAGTCTTGAAAAAGTGTTATTTTATGATAATAATAAATGGTAAGAACAATTTAGATAATGTTATTTTACGAAAAATTAAACAAAAAACCCTTTGTATGTATCTTTTTGTCGCGGAATATATGAGGACAGAACAAACATTCTTGCCTTACAGGGAATTCGAATCTAGAAACTTTTGTTTCAGACGTTAACTCTCTGCCAATGTAACAACGAACTGGCTACCATTTGTTTTCTTAAAGACATACACTGTAAAAAATATGTCCTATTTGCTGCAAAAAATTCTCTGTAATTTGAGAAAATTCGTGTAATTTACGAAAAAATTACGTTGTTTGAACGTATTTTCTCAAATTACAGAGAATTTCTGGCAGCAAATAGGACATATTTTTTACAGTGTAGTTGTAATCAAACTGAAACTAACGGACGTTGACTGTGTGCTTCTATAAAACTAAATACACGTTTAGAGTTATTCTTAAAAGGGATTGTTACAAAACAATGGAATCTGACATTAATCATGCGTAATTATTTTAATTAGTGTATAAAATTATAAATATAAAGCTATGTGTTTCTGTTTATAAATCTGCCTGTTAATGATAAATTTTAAAGATTTATTTGCCTTTTTCTATCGTTATATATACATTTAATGGGTTCTGTAACTTGTTTATATATATATTGTTGTTTGTTTGTTTTGTAAATAAATATATTTTCATTAAAATAAATAACTTAATTTTCATTTTTTTTAACTAATTTAATTTACAAAATCTTTTTTAAATGTCGCAGAAAGTCCAAAAAATGTCCAGTGTCCAATAAACGAAACATACTATAGGCCATCAATAAGTCAGATGCATATAAATATCTATGAAAATTTACTAAAAATGTAAAATGTTGCGAAAAATGTTGCGAAAATTTTTTCGTAAAATGTTGCGAAAAAGAAATAAAAATGTTAAAATATGCAGTTTTTATATTAAATTAAAACATTTAATTGTAAATTTAATTTTCCGGTGTAGAAACGGAAACTAATATAAATATTTCTCTTATCAGCATTTGGAAATCCTTTAAATTTTTTTAATGAGAGCAAATGCTATTAACTCATAGCTATATATAAAAGTTATAGGATTACTCTAGATATCTTAAATGTATTTCGATTTTCTTAAATTGAATTAGAATAAACAAGAATATGTCACTTTAATTAGAATAAGATTTTTTTTTTCTAATCTTAAGGGTTAGATTTATTAATTTCTTTTTTCTTTTTCCCTTCAAAAAACATTATTTTCATTGTTTATTAAGGACGTTTTCTGGTAGCCTATTTTTTTCTATACTTAATATTCTTAATCGCTGTTATTTTTGTAAATATTAAAAAAAAAAAAAAAAAAAAAAAAAAAAATAGGATTTTTTTGAAAAAAGAAAGTTCCTTTTCGATAACTTATTAAAAATAATGATAAAAACATGTTAAAATAGAACTGAGTGATAACTCTTTTAATTGCTAAAATAATTTTAATTGTTGATATATATATATATTTAAATTAAAAAATACTAATTATAAAAATAATGTATAGAATTTCTATTTCTGATTAATTAGTTACTTCTTCTAATTTTTTTCCTTTGTCTTCTTTTTCTTTTTTTTTCAACTTAATATGTTTTTTTAATTCGATATATATATTTTTTTTTAGACTAAAATAATCATTTAAGTCTTTGAAATTAAGCATATTAAAATTTGTATTTTTCGTTTAGAAATTAATTGTTTCATATTTATCACTGTGCACTGTCCTACCCTTTTTTAAGACTTTCTATAAAAAAATCAAAATTAGAAGATTCCATTATTTTGTTTTCTAGAGAACAACAACATATGATTAGCAATGATTCCTAATCACTTCTTTGAAAATGTTTAAAAAAAAATTAGTTCGAAAAACAATATTTTATAATAAATGAATGTTTATAAACCGAGCGATTACCAGAAATACTTGCATTTGGAATCCTAAAAGAAAAATATTTATGGTTTTTATTTATGGTAGTGAACATTCTTTAAATTTCCCATAGATGCAAAATTATTGTTTTTTTTTTTTTTTTTTTTTTTTTTTTCAACGGAAAAACATAAATATTAAAATATATTAAAAAATATATATATATAAAGATAGATTATTTTTATCTGCTGAGACAACGCTGAAAAAAAGAAAGAAAAAATTCGAGTCCTGATACTATTTTTTCTGATTCTTATGTAAAATGACCTCCTCAATCCATATATGACCACCATTTTGCCCAGTCACCCACCGTTTACTCGAGACCCCCCCCCCCCTGAATTTTATCACTAATCAGTAATTTTATGGCCATGAATTTGGAGAATGAAAAGGAATTAATTAAGAAATAATATATACATATATAATGTTTAATAATTAACATTAATACAGATTAAAAAATATATATATAAGAAAGTTAATACATAATTTCAGTGGCAAATATCCCCCCTAAATTTTACCCTCGCCGCAAGGGTTCAGGTTTTAGAATTTTCCAACACTGTAGCCCCTCAAAAGATATTTAACAGTTAAAATATTCCTTTCCCACTCTAAAAATCAAATTTATAACCATAAAATTATCGAAAAGTGATAAAAATATGAGGCCGTCCCTAAAAAACGGTGGATGATAGGAGAAAATGGACATCATATTCAGATTCAAGAGGTCATTTTACATAAGAATTTGCAAAAATAGTGTTGGAGGCAATTTTCATGACGAGCAGTGTAATTTAAATACACATAATTTTATTGAAAAATGGACATATATAACACCTGCGAAATCGTACTTTTAAACATTTTTCTGCACTGCGTTGGGTGTGTCTAATGTGTCTATTCAGAATTGATTGTGTTTTCTTCGTATGATGTAAGGATTTTTCACAAAGTAAGGATGGAGAGCTGAAGAATTCACCAAGAGACTAACAAAACTGAGCAATTAAAGTATAAAATACATTAAAGTACACTGTTAAAAATTTTGGTACATTTTTGCTGCCACCATGCGATGGTGAAACCTTTTACCCTTATTTGGTGCTTTACTAAACCAAGGCTTGGTACTGCAATAGCTACATCCATAAGATGGAGAATTTTTTTACCATAATTTGGTGCTTTTTTCAATCAAGAAACGCCAAATCATAGTAGAAGGTTTCACATCGCATGGTTGAAGCTAGACTTGTACCAAGTTTTGGTTCAACTTAGCAAACTGAAGCTACTGTAGTACCAACATTTGGTTCAACCTTGAACTGAAATTTTTAACAGTGTACCATGTTTTGGTTCAACCTAGGACAAAATTTTTAACAGTGTAGGACATTATTTACACATTATCTTTTAAATGTGTTTCTTTCATCGAAGCTCCCTTTAGAGATCTTTATCTTGTGCTCAGCTAGTGCCTCGTGGAGAAGGGGAATTCTCACGCAGCCTCCAACAGTAATCTGCTATCATATTAACACTTCATCGTCTCTTATACCTCCTCTGTATTTCTTTGATGCCTTGACAAAAGTTCATATTTTGTTTATATCTTTAAAGTATTGTTAGGATAAAAATGACGCTTGGAAAGATCTAACATTTTAAAATAGATTTTTCTATAAAATGATCTTATCAGACAAATGTTGTCATTTTATTATTATTATTATCATTTATATGATTGAAAAACAAAATGCTTAATTTCTGCAGCCAAAAATACGTACAGAAAAAACATGACTAGAAATGACTGATTTATGTCAACTAAAAGGCCTTTTAGTTTTCTAAAAATGTGAACATAAAAAATAAATAAATATGTAAAAATAAAAGAATAAATAGAAAAAAAGTGTCTTTACAGTTCAGTGGACAACATGCCTGTCATGATGATGTCCACGTCATGATGACGATTTTCCTCATTTAACCTATAAGAACCTTATTAACCCACAATCAAATGGAATACAGCCAATCGTAGCTCAGGTCCACATTCCTCAAACCCTGAGAGCTCCGCCTCGTTCTAGTCGTCCATTTCAGTACATTAGAAACTAGGACAATTAATTATTATCTGACATTATTTAAAGATTAAGAAATAGTTTTTTTTTCTTTCAAATTAAATAAATTGTGTGAGGAAATGCAACAGATATCGTAAAATCATAAAGCATAGATTAATTACCATATTTAAAAAATGAGATAATCTCGACGATCTGTTGTCGGGTTTAGACTGTTTTACGTTACCATTATATTTTACTGAAAGTTTGACTGTTAGTTATGTTAATTACACTGCTCAACATGAAAATTGGTCCCAACACTATTTTTGCAAATTCGTATATAAAATGACCTCCTGATTCCGAATGTGACGCTCATTTTGCCCTATCACCCACCGTTTTTTAGGGATCCCCCCCCTTTTCTTTAATCATTTTTTGGTAATTTTACGGCTATAAATTTGATTTGTAGAGGGGAAAGAATTATTTTAATTGTTAAGTAACTTCTGAGGGACTACAGAGTTATAAAATTCTAAAACATGAATGTTTGCAGCAAGGGGAAAATTTAAGGGGGGGGGGGGTATGCCACTGAAATTATATATTGCTTTTATTATATTTTATTAATCAATTATTATTATTATTATTTATTATACATTACATATTTTTGCTTTTAAGTGTTAAAATAATTCTATACCATTCTGCAAATAAAATTCATAGCCATAAAACTACCGAACAGAAATAAAAATTCAAGGAGGGGGATGGCGCCTCGAGAAAACGGTGGGTGATTGGGCAAAATGTGGGTCATATTTGGATTCAGAAGGTCATTTTACATAAGAATCAGCAAGAATGATATCAGGGCTTGATTTTTTTTTTTTTTTTTTTTTGCAGCGCAGTATTTTTATACTGCTAAAATATGTGCTTAAAAATGAAAACAAGTACCAGCTTACTTTTTCCATGTAATGTTGACTTGAAAATGAGTATGCGATATTTTCAGTTTTCAATATCGATACATTCTTAATATTTATTTATAAGGTGTGAAAAAAAGTCTATCCAAATATGAGCGCTTGCATTTTTTTTTTTTTTTTTTTCCTTTGCAAAAAAAAAAAAAAAAAAAAAAAAAAAAAAACCACCAAACTTCAAGGAAAAGATAAGAATTTTTCACAATTTTATACACGGAAGAAAGAAGAATAATCATAAGGAATTTCTTTTAACTTGATTTTTGCAAAGATACCAACATTTTAATTTATTCCGGAGTATTTTTTGCCCATCTTTTTACCATACCACTTATATTTTAAGAGTAATTTTTTTCGTATCTGATCGTAGTTATATATTAGAGAAAACTATTCTATAAATGAAGTGGTTTGAAATAAAGACGGGGCTAAAAATGTTACGGAATAAACTAAAATGTTGTCAATCTGATATTGTACTTTATTATAGTAAGGTTTACATTATAAGTTTTAAATGGTCTCCTTACTGGATCTCAATCAATGTGATAAAGAAAGATTGTATATGAATAAACCTAGTGCAATCACTGCTTTATTGGGACTCTCGAAGCAAAACTACATTTAATAAACATATATGTGGTTGAATCAGTAGCTAGCAGTTAAGACATACGTGCATTCATCACGTAATCAATAATTAAGATCAAATTCTACGTGATGTTTTATACCATGACCCTTAAACCATCACTATACCTATTATAGCCTAAGTATTATTAACTTTTTTCAGATAGCCTTTTTTTTTCCCGACAAATTTGCAGCATATTCGGGGAAATCATGTGCATATTTACATGCGTATGACATTTAAAAATTTTATCATTTCTGATTAAATATGTGCAACAAAATTTATATCATTTTTGAGATTAGAAGATATTTTAAATAATTATAATACAGAATCTTCCAATTAAACTCATTTTGATTTGTAGCTATTCTGAGTACATGATGTGCATCAAAATAAGCCACTATATCTTAATAATAAGGGGTAAAGGGAGCACAGAGTGACTCGAGGTACAACTGCAATAATAGAATGTCTACTTTAGTGTACACGTTGATACAGAATCTTCCAATCAAACTCATTGTTATTTGGAGCTATTATGTGTACATGTTGTGTCTTAAAATAAGCCACTGTATCTGAATAATAAGGTGTAGAGTGAGCACAGAGTAATTCGAGGTACAACTGCAATAAAAGAGTGTCTGCTTTAATGTACACGTTGATACAAAATCTTCCAATCAAATTCATTTTGATTTGGAGATATTCTGAGTACATGATGTGCCTCAAAATAAGCCACAGTATATGAACAATAAAGAGTAGAATGAGCATATAGTGACTCGAGGTACAACTGCAATAATAGAGTGCCTACTTTAATGTACGCGTTGATTATTTCGAGAGTCTAGGATAAAACGTTACTATTGTGTTTCTATTCTCACATAAATGCTAAATTAAAAAAAAAGAAGAAGAAGAAGAAAATGAAAATTATTGAATTTCCCGTCAGTAGTGTAAAATAATTTTTAATAAAACAAATACTCATAATATTTACAAAACAAATACTCATAATATTTAGACTATAAACTTCCTCACAGTATTAAAATTAATAAACGCACTATCAGTTTCGAAATGACGTGGACTTTCTTTTTCAGGGGCAAAATACACGTGCTACTACACTGGAGGCAAAATCAAGACATTTATGGTGTGAGAAGGTCACGTCCTTTCGAAACCCGAAGTGTATATAATGATTTTATTGCGTGTGGAGACTGAAGAAAAAAGGACACGGCCTTTTTAAACCGATTAGTGCTTGTTTTGATTTTATTTTGTGTGAAGACTAAAGAGGAAAGAACCCGTCTTTCCCAAAGTATTTGTATTGCTTTTATGGTGTGTGAAGACTAAAGAGGAAAGACCCCGTCCTTTCGAAAGTATTTGTATTGATTTTATGGTGTGTTAAGACTAAAGAGGAAAGAGCGCGATCTTTCGAAACCGGCAGTACCTGCATTGATTTTATGATGTATGAAGAATGACGAAGAAAGGCCACGTCCTTTTGAAACTGATATCACTTGTATTGTTTTATTGTGCGTGAAGGCTAAAGGTGAAGCGACACGTCCTTTCGAAACCGGTAGTATTTGTATTGATTTTATGGTGTGTGAAGCCTGAAGAGTAAAGAGCAAGATCTTTCGAAACCGGCAGTACTTGTATAGATTTAATGATGTGTGAAGAATGACGAAGAGAGGACACGTCCTTTTGAAATTGATAGTGTTTGTATTGATTTTATGGTGTGTGAAGAAGTTTAAATTTTAAATAGTTATTGCACACTGCATAATAAAGGCCACGTTCTTTCGAAACGGGGACTAATTATATTGATTTTATGGTGCGTGAAGAAGTTTTAGAATTTTAACATTTATAATACAACCAGTTCTTTATTTTATAATTGAATTCTCATAAGCTGCAAATCTAGACTAACGGCACGATCAGCAACGACTTATGTTTAAATAAAAGGCGAGCAATCTCTCCCACCAAACTCTTTCTAATTCTATAAATTTTTATACTTAATTAAAATTGGTTAATATTTCTTAAAATTATTTCATTATTTCTGATTGTTTAATCTTTAGGTTAGAATATTCACTCTTAATACAGTAATATTTGTTTACAAAAACCTTACATCAATGCATTTAAAGGAGAAATATTATTGTTAACAAATAATTTGTCCTTATTATTAATAACGAACGATTTTACCTATGAGACCAATCACAACAAACTTCTAAGGACTAATAAGCACAGGGAAACATTTGAACGATTTGAATGATAAAAGCATTAATGATAATAAAGTTGAAGACTTTTCCGGTATCTATTAAAATAGCATCATCTTTCATGTTAATATCCCGATAAGAACTGATTGCGTAACATATATACAGTATCCGCCGCTTAATAAATTCACTGGTTAATGAAATCAGCCGCTTAATCTAATCAAATTGCCTGGACCGGAATCAAATCAATGCAAATTACTTTTAAAACCGCCGCTTAATAAAATCATCACCGCCGGTTAATAAACTCAAAAATATCTCCTCAGCAACCAAAAATATCCTTTATGCACACTAATTTTTTTTTTTTTTTTTTTTTTTTTTTTTTTTTGCATTGCGATTTTTTTTCCAGTTCTTATTTTAAAATTACTATAATTCATGAGATTTACACGAAAAGATTTTAAATTTATAAGAGCAACATGAACTTTTGGTAAAGTAATGATTATTTTCCTCAAATGAAAGTGTATGGGAGCTTGGAATGCGTTTAATTTATTTATATCGAAGAAACAATTAATTAATTATCTATCAAAAATAAATTATTATTGTTTACTAATTCCATTATTGGTCTCCATTTGAAGTTTCTTTCAAAATTCAGGGAAATAATACCTTTTCCTTAAGTGCAGGAATGTTCGCCGGATATAAAACTCAGCCGTTTATTAAAATCACTTTGGATCAGAACGAATGTGATTTTAATAAGCGGCGGGAACTGTATATATATTCTATTTCAAAACGCAAGCGATTATGATAAATATAATCATAAAAAAATCAATGGAAATGCATAAAAATCAAATGGAATCAAACTTTTTCATAAATAGTTTATCAAAAAATTAATATTTGCAATTTTTTTTTAATTCGTTTCCTTTGTTATTATTATTATTATTAATCTGTATGCATACTCTCCTAGCTTTACTTTAAGCAGAGCCGAAAATTCAGAAGCAGAGCCGAGCTTTATTTTACTTTAAGCAGAGCCGAGTATTCAGAAAAATTCAACGTAGCTTATAAAAGATTAAAATTGTATATAATATAACTTAATTTAATTTTATTTTATTATAAATGATGTATTTAAATTTCTTCTTGTTTTATGAAAAAATACTTATAGGACAAATGTGTGCGTGCGTAAAGTCAAATAAAAATAACTCTGTCTTATTTTAAATAAAAGGTCTAAGAAGTTCTCATTTAAGAATTGAAAACCTTTTAATTTTCATGAAATTGTAAAGTCAGGCGAAAGTGTATAAGTAAAAGTTTCGATTAAAGTTGTCTTTAACTTTCACCTTTCATTATCAAACTTTGAAAGTTTCTTAATCCAAATTAATCACTCTTCAGCATTTAATTTATTTTAAAAACTAAAAAAAAAAATTATGCCTTCAAACATTTTTCCTGTCTAAATGTCAAACTCTTTTAAATTGCCTTTATTTTATTTCATTATTATTATTATTATTATTATGTTTCTTTCGCAAAACTAAATGAAAAGCTTTATATTTCTATGTTTATACATATTTTCTAAAAGTTAAATTATTTGTTTAAAGTTTTATAAACAAATGGTCCAGTTTGCTTATCTTAACATTGGTTGGGGTATATTTCATTTTCATATATGTAGGTATTAAGTTATTTTGAAATATCACGCTTTGAAGTTAAACTTAATTTATATCATATACCTATTATATACCAAATTTCAATTCATAGAATGTGCATAAGAAACGTCCTTAAAAAGTAGCATCTGAAAATATCTAGCAAAAAATAATCACTAATATATTTTTTAAATAATCTTTTGGAAATTGATGATTATTTTTAGAATATCATTCTTGCATTAATTTTTTTTTTTAATCATTTTAAACTTTCCTCAAAACAGTCTTAGTACAACTTTCGATGTATCCCTTATTAATAAATTAAACTACGGTCTTCTGCTTTAGCAGGACCGTAGACAATTTTTTTCTCCTGTGGGAACAAAAATCGCTAATCGTGGGTTTGTAACCTACAGGGAGAGACCAATGTAACCAATGTAACCAATGTTGCAAAGACATTTTGTATCGCACGATCTTGGTGGGCATTAAATAAAAACATTTATTTATCATCTAATTTCGAAATATACAATCGGAAGCAAAAGTATCCGAGGACTAGCAATAATTCCTCTCTAAAAAAAGTACACTTAATACTGCTTTATTAAATAAGTCCTTTTCGAGTCATGGTCTTAGTCGACAAGGATTTAGTTAACAAAACAGCATTAAGTGTAAATTTTTGATATTAGAATTATTGGCTAGTGCTCGGATACTTCTGCTACCGACTGTATGCAGAGTTCTTATATAATTTATTATGTAAATATAATCTTTAATATTAATAAATTGAGGCTTCAAATAATTATTATTATTAAAACAAGACTTTAACGAAATGTTTAGATAGGTGAATTGTTCAAGTAGAGTCGACTCTCGTATAATGAGGGGAATACGTTTCGCGTAATAGGAAATCGCGTTATAGGAGACATACATTGAGCAGACGATTTCATTCCGCAATGAGACCAAAAGCGTTGGGTGTTGGCATAGTAACGGAGCAATCCTCATCTGCAGTGAAAAAGTAAGTAACCTTGAACAGGTTGAAAGTAGAAATGATGTCACGTGCTTCCTTTATTTTACGTTATACGAGACTATTACGTTATATATCGCGTTGTATGAGTAATAGTCGCAGATTTTCGTCGCGTTATACGAAATCACATTTTGTGGGAGCGCATTGTACGAGATTCTACTGTATATAAATTCATTAAAGTGTACTAACAATTTTATTACAATATAATTATGGGTTCGTATATAAGAAATATTGATTTAAAAAAACTTTACATAAAAAATAATATTTGAAAAGACGGAAGGAGGCCACTCACCATTATGCAGCCGTTTGGAGCGATTTTAAGCCAAACTCGTAATTCATTACACACATAACACCCCCCCCCCTCCCCCCCCCAAAAAAAAAAAAAAAAAAATTACATTGGCCGCAGGCTATTACACCCTCGCGACATAGGATGGTATTTTAAGAAAAATTTAGACTTCTAATGAGGAAATTTCGGTGGCAGGTGAAAGGATTTAAAATTTTTCAGCGGGACTTTGGAAAAAGTAGTGAGATTAGTTTTTAGTATGTAAAATTGGGTAACTCCATTAGGGTCACGAAGGTTTTAGTTAATTTAGTTCTTAAAAAGGGACGCTGTAAAATATTTAAAAGCCAGCTATTGGGTCTAATTGGTAGGTTAAGTAAATGATTTTGGGCTAGGAGGGGACATGCAAAGTTAGCTTGTTCAGGAGACCTTTCCACCCCCGCCCTCGCATCGAGAGGTCCTCGAGCAATGAAAACGAGATAAATAAGTTCTGAAAGGTCCATGACCCGCCAGAAAACATGATATTGCTGGAGACAAACCAAAGCCATAATTTTCCGTAGAGTTAATGAGGCATAGTTGTAACACTCTTTGTTTGAAGTATCCCGTTCAGCTTGCCTTATATCTAAAGATTTTGGAAAAAGGACTTTTAATAAGAAATAAAAATCGTATAAACAAATAAAAATGTATAGTATAGCCACGTTTCCAGCACCAACCATTAAGGAAATTTTTAAAAGTTTGGAGGGGTGCAAAATTAATCGATAGATTTCGGATTTGGATAACATCTAGTCATCTGTTCCCTTATCGCCTACTTTTTCTTAATTAAAAGAGTTACCAAAACGGTTGTCACTGGATTCCCCGAGTCAGCACTTCTGCAGAAGCTCCCATGCTCGCAAGAAACGTGTTTGAAAAGGTGTTAAAGCGGAATTGAAGTGAAAAAATGCAAAACGCCACATATAAACGTTGTCTTACACGTTTTTGTACATTCTTTCTACTCCTTCGACAATTTTCACTCAACGTTTAAAGAAAATAACCAACCAAAGACTGATCGCTTTGTGTTACAAAGTATTCTCTATGGAAATATTTACTGAAATTAGAATCAGATACAGTATCAGGACGATTCTTAAAGTTTAGAGGGGTGGCAAATTAATCGATAGGTTCAGATTTGGACAACATCCTCTCATTCATACCCTCATCGCCTATTTTCTTATAACCACAAGGGTTATCATCCATATTTTAACACTGGACTCGCTGAGTCAGCACATGCGCAGAAGCTCCCATGATCGCAAGAAACGTGTTTAAAAAATTTTTTAAAGTGGAATTCAAATGGAATTATAAAATGCCCCACATAAACGTTGCTTTACAAAATGCATGCTTTCTTTCTATTGCATCAATATTTTTTCACTCACTACGTTTAAAGATAATAACCGACCAAAGGCTAGTCGCTTTGTAATACAAAACATTCTGTATGGAAATATTTACTGAAATTAGAATAAGATACAGTATCAAGATACAACAATCTTAAATAGTTTTTTTTTTTTTTTTTTTTTTTTTTTTTTTTTTTTACTTTATTATTATTATTATTATTATTATTATTATCGATATAAAAAAAAAAAAAAAAAAAAAAAAAAAAACGTGCAATTTGATGCATTCTGTTATTTGTTACATTCCGTTATCGATAATTAATTTTCAGTTTTTGATTTGTTTTTAAATCAATTTGTATGTGATTGTTCTTCTATGGACGAATAGTCTAAATCATGCATCATGGTTAAATTTACAGATGAATTTTTGGAATGAAGCAATTTTTGATAAATGAATTATTAACCATGTGATATAAAATGCAAAAAAAAAAAAAAAAAAAAATGATTAATTGTTATTTCCAAGACACGTTTTAAAAAAATTCAAAATAACCAATTTAGTTTTTGAATTTGTTAACCCCTTAACGCGCGCTGTCCTCTCTGCGAGGACGCAAAATTTAAAATCCAGCTGCAAAAATTCATCCCGGAAACTTTTTAGTAAAAATTTACGTTTATAACATATCAGAAAAGGCCGGCTTTTTTAACCTTAAAATTTAAAATTTCTTTTAGTTTAATTTAGTTTATGAATTCCGGTGGCAGTATAATTTAAATGATCCGAATTGTTTTGCGCCGCAAAGGGTTAATCTATCTGTTCAAATCTATTACTATTGAAATCTATTTATTATCATTACAATACATTTGTTGTATATTTATCTTTTTTTAGTAGAATTTTGCGTTATAAGAAAAAAAAAATGTTTCCTTTTGCTTGTAGTTATAACTGAAATGAAATGATGTTTAAGTAAGAATTACTTTTCTTTTTTTGGGAGAAAAGTTGCTTTTTCTTAAAACATGTACGCTATTTATAATAAGTTTCTTGCTTACCTTTATTATTATTATTATTATAAATTCTTTTAAATACGATTCTTTATTAAAACTTACTCCAGTGAATATTTAATCTTCTTTTATCGTAAATCTTAAGAATATTTATCTGAAAACTATAATCTCTCGTGTTTCTTTACGATCAAAGTTTTGAAAATGGTTTCTTTCAGTATTCATTAATAAGTAATGCGTGGATTCGAAGAGTTTAATTTACTGGACGAACTGAATTTTTGCAAAGACTATTTTAACAGTATATAATACTTACTTGTCACAACGTATTAAATAATTAAGTTCCTGTAAATTGAGAAATTTTCATAATCATATTTTAGGATATAATTGAGTATTTTAAGAATATAACTTAAGTAAAGTTAAGTAAATAACTTATTGAATTATTACTACTGTTGGCTTTCCATTTTTTAAAATTATTATTCTTATATTGCTATACACAGTTACGATGTATGCTTTTATCGTAATTTTAAATTACTGCTTTTTATTCTTGTTAATTTTTGTCCTAAATTCTAACTTTTGGCTTATGAAATAAACTATTACCGATTTCTTTTAAAATAAAATTCAATATCTTAATAAAAATTCAAAATTATGTATCATATGAAGAAATTCAGTATACCAACGCTTATCGTTTAAGATTACTTTAATAACATCGTGAATAAATTTAAACTCACTCAATAGAAATAATATAATAAAATTTCTATAACATGGCGAGAATTCCTTTCTTTTTTACCGTATTTTTATAGCATTATATGGTGATTAATTATGACAAAGATTACTAAATAAAAATAGTGATGGAAAAAATGCGAAAATTTGTCATCTCTGAAAGTGTTCTGAATAAAAGGCGGAGACTTCGAGCTCTGAATGCCTGGTAACCAGTGCTGCCAGATTGGGGACTTTTTTATATTCAATAATCCCCAATAAATTTGAGGAATAATATTTGATATGCAAAAAAGATGATTAACCGTCGAATTTATTAGCCAACCGTCACAATTAATATTAGTGCTGTATATTGAATTAAAAATAATCCCCAATCTGGGTAACAGTGTTGGTAAAATTTATAGTCTATTCTGAGTTCTTACAGTACTCGCCTTTTTTCACACAACTTTGCTTGTACAGAAATTTTCTCCGATATGTAATTACGGTGAAATAATAAGAGAAACGCTCATTAACGAAAGTGGTGTAAAAGTCAAATGCTAAGAATACACTTAAATAAATTATGAAAGTTACCAGGTATGCTATAATTCAAAGGTCGTAGTCTCCGCCTTTTTTTTAAGACAATTTGATAAATAGGAAATGTAATTTTTTTTTTTTTTCATTTTACTACCATTATTTTTATACAGTAACTTCTATACAGTTTAATCACAACATATTACTTTAAGAATGCAACAGAAATTTCTCTAAGGGGTAAAAAAAATGGTGGCAAATGAGGCAAAATTTTTTTATACTTGAAAATATTCTAAAATAATTATAAGATAAAAAACTTTTTATAAACCATGTTTTTAAATTTTCTGTTGAATCATAGCTATAGAACTAACTACATTAGCACTTTATCAATGCGTATTGTTACGAAATTGCAACTAATTGTATTTTTTTTTGTATAAATTCTTTCAAAGAGGATTAGTAAATTGATAAAATGTCAATTTTCTGCATTTCCAGTTCTTTTTACGCGTTAAAATAGCTTAATTTTCCCTGCAAGCTCCAATGAGCAATGGATTTGGCGCCAAATTTGGCGACGTTTTGCCGTTGGCGGATTTTTTGACGACTTTTGGTGAGAAAATGCTTATTATCGATATACCAAAAATGGACGCTGTAACGCGATTGATTAAGGAATTACGGGAAATTTCCCGAACACTCTGGGTTTGGCAGAGATGTTTAAAAGGAGCTCCAGCGCTGAAATCATTAAATTGATAATGACGTCAATTTTTGTGACATAATTAATTTAACTTTTTATAATTTTTTAAGGTTCACGTTAAATTAGATGTATTTATTATGTCGAAAGAAAATGCACTCGTATTTTATTATTATTATTATTATTATTATTATTTTTTTATTTATTTATTTATTTATTTATTTATTTTTTTTTTTTGCAACAATTAAATTATAGATAATGTTTTAATGGCTATCTTTATTGCTGTTAGGTGCTTATTATTTTCATATTTTAATTAATTAAAAGAAAACTATTCGAAAATTCGAAAATCTGACTCCGAAGTATTGTGTTGTCACCGGGTTCTGAGCTACTGTGGAAGTTTCAAAAGTCTAGCTAGTAGGGAAGTTAGTTAAAAATAGATTGCAAGATTTGTACCGGACAAACAAACAAACAAACATACAAACAAGAATAAAAATTAATAAAAACATGGTGAAAAACAGGCGGAGACTACGACCCTTGATAATTTGAGCTTTCTTTGGATTTTAATGCAGGGGTTGTACTTCCCGCCCTCTTTTCAAGACACTTTGAGGATAAGAAATCTACGCCATGTTTGCTACCGTTATTTTTTCAACTCTGTTCTATTTAATCACGATACATTTCTATAAAAATATGTTAAAGATGTCTGTATGAAAATAGTGATAGCAAAATAATAATAATAATAATAATAATAATAATAACATAAACAGAGAATGCAATCCGTGTAAATGTTACAGGGTGTGCATATGGTCCTGCCTTTTTCCAAGGTAATTTTTCTCTTAATTGTAAACTGTTCATTTAAGAGGGCATTTATTTTTAAATAACACTGGTGGAAGAATACTTGGAAAAAAGCGGGGCCGCGCGCACTCTCTGTTACCGATATTTTAAATGATTGAATTTAATAATATTGTAAAAATATATTAATAAATTGAATATATTCTTACGCCATACTTGCCAACATCCTAATTAATATTCCGTAGAGCTGTTAGTCTCGCCCTTTTTTCCACACCAGTGAATAGTTAGAGTAATATTCTCCAAATGCAATTATCATGAAATAATAAGAAAAATACTCCAAAAAGATACTGGTGTGAAAAAGAAGGCGGGGCTAACAATACTACGGAATATTAATTATTATGTTGGTAAGTATGGTTACGCAATCCATTTTTATTTTCAGTAACTTTATTGCATGAGTAGGTAAACGTTATAATTAAAATTTAGGGTTAATATCGAATAAAAAGTTCCCAAATCTGGCAACACTGCTCATATGCAATACTTATCATTAAAAGTTAACAAATGACAAGGTAAAAGTTATTTTAAAAAATGTAATAATTGGGCCCTTGCTGCATAATGTCTTAGCGACGATTGTTGCCAACTTATTAAAAGCTATCGCCCCAATTATACACAAGCATAGCATAGCTGCTCTTTAAACTTATTCCGGAATGCTGTTAGTACCCGTCCTTTCTCCACACAGTATTCTTTGTAAAGAAATTCTCTTCATATTTATTCCAGGGTCTCAACAGTCGATTTTTTTTCCCTGATTCTTCCACAGTACATATATATACGTAATTTTTTTACTTAATTGATCGTGCAAACTTACTACTAAATTTTTGAAAGAAAAATACTGGTAGAAGAAATAGGGAAATTTCGACTGTCGGCACCCTATATTCGTAATTATATATTGAAGAAAATTATTCCATACTTGCCAACCATCTCATTATGAACCGTACAATTTTTAGTACCCACATTTTTTTCCACACCAATAACGTTTTAGAGTAATTTTAGAATTATTTAATCGTTACAACATTTGGAGAGAATTACTCTAAAAATATAGTCAGAGCTGCCAACCTAATCCGGCAAATTGTTAGTACCGCCCCTTTTTCTACACCACTTAATTTTTAGAGTATTTGTTTTCTTCATTCATCGTAAATTTATTTGAAGAGAATTACTCTAAAAATTAAGTGGTTTAGAAAAAGGGGCGGTACTGACAATTTGCCGAATTTGGTTGGCAGCTCTGCATAGTCATGTGAGAAAAGGAGCTTTTTTTCAGGTGTACGGTTATTAATGAGATGGTTGGCAAGTACACCCCGCGACAAAAATATAGGAACAAAGGGTTTTATTTTTTATTTTTTATAAAATAACATTATCTAAATTGTGCTGATCATTTATTATCATAAGAAAATATTGCCATATACAAAACATATTCAATATTTGAGTCATATTCAAAATATTCATATTCAAAATAATCATAATCAAAAAAAAAAAAAAAAAAAAAAAAAATTCCTATCTTTTTGTCGCGGTGTGTAGTCTTAAATTAGAAAAATTTTAGTCTTAAAACTTTTCTAAATTAGTCTTAAAACAAAATTAGTCCGGGAATAGTGTTATTTTATGATAATAATAACTGATAAGCACAATTTAGATAATGTTATTTTATGAAAAATAAAAGAAAAAACCTTTTGTACCTATCTTTTTGTCGCGGGGTGTATGTTATTCTATAAAGAATACGGAGTGAAAAGGGGGCGGGTACTAACAACATTAAGGAATGAATTAAAAATGTTGGCAGCTATGCACGTGAATCAGAAATTTATCACCTAAAATATGTTTATAAACTATTTTGTCGTATTTATATTTTTAAGATATGAGTTAAGTATGAATTAATCTTCGAAAAACAATGTTCAAAAGATGGTTTAGAAATCGAAACAGCTATATTTAATGAAGTTTCAAAATCCAGTTTTTCTTATTATTTGGTAAACGTTGTTAATAAACTTAATAGTCGACAACAAGATTTTTTATCTTCATGAATCTGTGGTGTGGGCACATTAGTCGAGCATAATCTGTTAATTTCGCGTTGTAATAGCGCTTACTTTTTCGATGTTAAAGGGTTGTGCTTTGTTATTTCGAACTGAAACGTATGATGTGTATTTTGCAGGGACTATAGTGTCCTTTCATTTCATTTTCTTTTCTTTTTTTTTAATACCACTATTTTTTTAATTAATCTCAGACTAACTCGATGATTAATCAAATGAAATTTTATTGTTAAAAAAAAAAAAAAAAAAAAAAAAAAGTAGTATGAAAGTATAGGATATTTGAACATTTATACTGTTTTCTTACCGTATTTATCTTCCGTTAACAGTGCTTAGCAATATTAATGCAAGCTGTTAAAAGCCACCTTTTAATAATATATACAGGGATGAAAGAGTTCCACTTTTTCTGCCATCAGTATTTCTATACAGACATTATTATGATGTATTTACAGTTATGTTTGTGATTTTATAGGTTAGAAATTTTTGTAGGAAAATACTGGCGGGAAAAAAATCCGTAACTGTTTTTTCCCTGTACATATATCTAAATTAATTAATGAATTTAAAGTCCCCGATTTTACAAAAAAATAATATATTAAAATCTGTGTAACATTAATATATTTTTTTAAACAGTGGTTCACTTTGTTTAAATAGTTTCTCCTTTTTTTACTCAATCAAACTTTTCTTAAACGAAAGAAAGAAAGAAAAGAAAAAAAGATTTTGATTTGAAATACAGAGAATGATATTCCTTAGTTATTTTATATCTCTAGTATGTTTTTAAACAATTTAAAAAAATAAAACTGGGGCTAACATTTTATATTTACGTTGTTTTGCGTTATAGCGTTTATTTTAAGGTTTTAAATTTTTAATTAAGTTTCATGCACCTATTTTTGCAGACATAAATGAAAAATACCTAAAATTTATTAGAGATATTTATTTTCAACATTGTTTTATCAGTCATTGAACTCAGACTAAACCAGTAAACATCGTGTTCAACTTCATAATATTTACATGGCAAATTCTGCCATTTGGCAGCAAATTCAGACATTTTCTGCTTTTCATTTACTATAAAACGCATCAAATGTTGTTCTAAACAGCAACGAAGTAAAGACATTTGGATCTGATCCAGATGAGATGTCGGTTACATGTGTCATTTATTTCACTTATTTCACTTTTACTAGGTACAATTTATGATGTGTAATTCCACTGATGCTCGAGAATAGTATAGCTTAATACTCAAGATGTTAAAAGATAAAAGATAACAATTTATTCCTACACCTTATAGATAAGAAGTATCCTGTTATATGATTCTAGCTGTTTATCTTAGTTTATATTTCGGTTTCAGGACAGTATTTGTATTTATTTGTTAAAATATCTATAAAGACAGTATCAGCTGGTTTTTATTTACAGGAATGTTATACATAGATGTATAAAAAGCCTTGTGATTATTTTTGGTAAAAATATGCTTGAACTTATCTATTAGAATCATGTTTAGTTGAATAAAATATTTGATAATATTTATAAATGTTTTTAATACAGCACTATTTATGAAAAATATTTTCAAATTTTGAAGCGAACGAATTTTAATTTTTTATATTATGTTTCTTTCACAGATATTTTACACTCATTTTTGCTTTTAAAAAATATATGAATAAAAAATTAATAGTGATAGACTAACTTTTCATTTCATATTACGATCTTTTTTATTTAAAATAATATATGTTTTACTATCATTAGTATCTGCTTCTGATTTTAAAATAAAAGTTAATAACTGATTTATGTATATATATTTTTATCGTTACATATACATAACATCTTTATGTATATGTAACGTCATCATTACGTATATGTTCTTCATTATGATGAATTTTAGACTTTACTAATCCCCTGAAGGCTGAAGGCTTCCCTCACATGATTCTAATTTGCCCTATTTTATACAATTCCTCCATTTTGCTCTTCCAAACTTCACAATTTCATCTTACCAACAACACTACATATCCCTTGCAGCAGAATGTAATTGGCCTTTGAATGGCCTCTTATCGATGAAGATGAACTTGTAAACGACCGATAGTCGGAATCTCATCAAGAGCGATGAATCTCATCGGAAGTTCATCTAAAATGTCTCATTGGGAATAGTTGAATCCGATGACCGGAACCCGATGAATTTTAGAAGCTGATCCAATAGAAAAATACGATTTATGTCGAATTTTCACGTCATTTATCATCAGTTCAATATCTTTTTTCGGTGAAATACACCTCATGGAAAACTCATCTTAGATACTGCTCTGAACTATAGATCTATGCCTATACTTGAAAGGCCGGGCAAAATACAATCGATCTTGCAGAGATGTATAGTGTCGTATATATATATATATATATATATATATATATATTCATATATTTGAATATAAAGATGAAAGAATAGGCAATTTTAAATGCGTATTGCTAATCCAAGCATGAGCAGAAGAATGTGTTTAGAGTCTGTGATCGTGAATGACATGCTTTTTCAAACCTTAGCAGCTGTTTATCCCACTATCTCCTTCTTACTTTTTTTTGAATTCCACTCTTTGTGTATGTCGTTTTTCATTTTAAAAAAACATTTTTTTTTTTTTTAATAAATTAAAATAATATGTGTAAGTAAACTCAGAGCTCTGATTTTCAACCGAGAAAAAAAATATTTAAATTTATTTTAACTAATTGCTCTTTAAGGTAAAAGACGACAAGTTCAATGAAAAGAAATAAAAATAATAGATTTTGAAAAACTTCATTTTTGAATATCATAACTTTATAATACAATTAGCTTAATATCTTCATAAATACAAAAGGATTTACAAGGGAGGAAAGACAGCGTGAATCTCGTTTAGAGTCCTGCATCGGGTCGGGTACCCACGGTATCCCGACGATTACCGGCTTTGCGGGTCGAGTTAGCATTAATTTTTGACCCGCTAGTAAAACCGTGGGTCTACCCGCATTTTTTTTTTCCTTCGGAATATTTTTCATGCTGCTTTTTTATGAATGTAATATTTTGAATGCAGAGATTGGATGACATTCTCTTTCTTCACTTTAAAGCAACTTGACACACAACATACGTTTAATTTGTTATGAAAAAATGCATAAATATTAATATTAACATGTTTAAAAATGTTGGTTGAGAAAATTATTTTCCTTCCAAAGTGTATTTACTTCCTTATTTTACTTTTTATATATACTGTGCATATTTAAATTAGTGGATTTAAAAAAAAATAATTGCAATACACAAGATATTTATTTTCCGAACACTATAGTGAGGAAAATATTGTAATCATGTCAAAAATTCGAATTTGAGATTTTGATGTTACTATGCGGTTCGAGGTCCCATGAGTCCGTTTTCACTATTTTTGCGATGATGTATTTATGTGTGTGTGTGTATGTATGTGTGTATGTATGTGTGTATGTATGTGAGTGAACACGCTAGCGTCTAAACGCTTTGTTCGAATAAGCTGAAAGTTGGTACGTATATTGTAAGTCATCATAGGACGAACCCTATTGATTTTGGTGAATCTAGCACTTATAGTTTATTACAGGGACACCAGGAAAAATTCTTTATCATTATGTCCTATGGAACCAATATCTTAAAAGTGCGATAGCATCTAAACGCCTTATTCAATTGAGCAAAATATTTATACGTATATTATAGGTCACAGATACTCAATCTGTATAAATTTTGGAGAATGTAGCAGTTATAGCTATTTTACAGGGACACAAAGAAAAATTCTTTATCATTATGGCCTATGGGACCAAATTTTTAAGAGTGTGATAGCGTCTAAACGCCTTATTCAGTTGAGCTGAAAATTTATATATATATATATATTATAAATCACTGTTGCACTAACTATAAGCATTTTGGTAAATCTAGCATTTATAGGTTTTTACAGGGACACAACGAAAAATTCTTTATCAATGAGATCTATGGGCTCAAATTTCAGAGCATTAAATGAAATATCGTGTAATATATGGAGAAAAATACTCAAACACTCTATTATGTTTTTCTCTCATTTGTTTGTTTAACAACTCACCAATCTTTACTTTATCTACAAAACTGTTAATTACTCAATGTTCGGAATGTCGAGTGGAGTCACTCCAGATTTTTATTATTATTATTATTATCACTGATGTTTTGTTTATAATGAGACTAGTTAATTTTGATATAATTTTAATAACACTAGTTTTAATTTGATTATAAACTTGTAACATTTTTGTACTAATTAATTCTCTGAAAGATTCGGTCAATAATATAACTGTGTTTCGTGGAAAGGGATTTTAATTCAATTTCTTACATAATATAAATTGAATTATACTTTTTTGCGGGTCAGAAGCTTCGGGCTGCGGATCGAAAGGTCTTCCTGTGGATCGGGCGCTGGCCAAGTTAACTCGACCCGTGAAAATCTCTAATCTGTCTGATATGCAGTTTTTCAGATACATACTTTAATTGAAAATAAATTGACATAGAAATGCTTTACAGTGCTTTGTTTATTAGTAGATATGCAAATAGACATATGTGGTTACAAAAATTGTTAAATTAATTTAAGTTGTAGATGTTAAATTGATTTTTATATTCTTCTCTATTCAATAGAAAAAGTATTGATTTCGCAAAAATTTTCGAGTTTGGGTTTTAAGTGGATTAACATGTTTTGGTAGGTCTGGAACACGAATTGACATTTTTTTTTTAAATGTCTGTCTGTGTGTGAGTGGCAAAAATTATGCTTTAACTATATCTCAGAAACTACTCAGAAACACATGGGATATCATGCAAATTGCTATATACATGCACCTTGACATAAATTAGTGCCAGTCAATTTTGGTAGGAAACTTCCAAAAGATGCCATTGCCATCCCGCTTTTTCTAAATTCTTTACAAGGCAGTATATAGGTCAAAATTTCGTATACTTGTACACAAAGAGAATTATCTTTAATATTCATTATGATATCAAAAAGAATTTTTTTAGAATGTGTATAGTCATTTGGAAAAACAATTGTATATATAGAAGCATCGCTACCCTCCTGCGATGAATCCCCCCTTCCGAGGGGTTAAATTTTCACAATGGGAATCCTCGTCATTACCTTTAAAACGAATGGTTGAACTATTAATCTGTGGAAATTTAAAACAGACTTGTGTATATTTTTCATTTTTATCAGAAAGAAAAAAAAAATTAAAGAATTTTTAGTACGAACATAACGTCGACATTTTTCGGACACCTAGTGTTATAATTCTGTTGGAAAAAAAAATCGGCTACATTCTTCATGAAAATTAATTTTAATAAATAATAATTTTAATAAAATTTTTGTACTGAGTGAATTTGTATATGGAACTATAAAAGCAAGTTTGGTAATGGCCGTAACATACTAGTTTATTACGTGCCTCCTAATTCCATAATTAAATTTTATACATATTTGGTGCATTGGCTGAACTCCTTCTTAACACCTCCGACCCTGACGTCCTAGTATTAGAATACATCTTTACATTATTCTAAATTCCTTATTTCCAATAATTTTAACTTCAAAATTTAGTGTCGTACTAATAATACATCGAAGAATAGCACTAAGCTACCATTTTCACTCAGTAGATGGTTGGACGTCCCCAGCAGAGAAAATAATGGAATCGTCTAGTAATCTAGTCATTTCTAGCGAAAAGGTAATTGCATCTCTTCTACTGCAATCTACAAATGCATTTTTCCTACTAAAATTACTTCATGTTATAAGAAATGGGCAGTAATTTTATGTTTTCACGCACAAAAATATTGTTTCAAAATGTTTCATACAAAATAATTGTAAACTGTACATAAAATAAATTTTAACTTTTTGGTTAATTATAACTTAGTGTCCTACTATTAAAACATTTTTTTAATAAATTTGGTCACTGGCAGAATTTTATAACATTTCATAATTAAGATAGTTATATATATTGTAGAATATTGAACCATTCATTCATTTTTTTTATCTGTCTAAATCACAATTCGGGACCGAAGGGATTAATGGCATTTCGTGTCATTCAAATGCCCTCTATTGAAAGTTTATAATGTTTTACATTACTGAATTTCAGTAGAAAAACTAATAATTACCACTAAAAATAAGTTTTATAATACTCTTTAAATCTCTACATTACAGTTAAAATTAAACATATTTTTAATTTAATATGTTTTAGATTTTGATAATTTTTGTAAAACTATCAAATCATTTTATCTTCAGAACTGCAATTCCCTCTTTATTATTTATTTATTTATTTTCTAGCATTGTTTTCTAAAAATATTCACTATTATACTTAGTAACAGAAAAAAAATTATAAAATAAAGATTCAAATTTTTGTATAGGAATTGCGGTAGAAATAAAAGTATATATACTATTCTGTATTTTTAAATTCTTAATAATTGGAACGTTCAATGTCTAATTTCTAATATTCGAAAATTTAAAAATACATTTGAATTTCAGTTTTATATGAATTAAAATAACTTAAATTTGAATTAAAATAACTTAAAATTGAATTAAAAGAAAGAAATAATGACGTTTATTATTCCAGTAAGAAATTTACTAAAATACAGTTTTTTTTTTTTTTTTTTCTTCTCTTTGAAAATACAGAAATATCCAATATTCCTCAAATGAATAAGATAATCTGTTACTTTATCAATCTCATAAAAATCAGATTTTAAAATTTGTAAATTTAGAAAACAAATTTACAATTTAAACTTACATTAAATATTGGAAATTTCCAATCTTTAAATATTTACATTCATAATTCTAAATTTAATTTCGTGTTTCAAAAATTCGAAAGAAGAACAACGACAGCAAAAAAATTATATAGTAATTTCTCATTCATATTTAGGGTAATTAGGAATTTCTAGCATGTAACTAATAAATAACTTCGGAATTTCTAATTACGTATTCTTTTACATATACTTTGCACTCTTAAAAATGTTCATTTTTTATTCATACTCCATTAAATTCCTTTACTTTTATAAAATACTTTAAAATACTTATTAGTTTAAGAGCTTTTCTTAAGTATTTGCTTCAAAAGAATTAATTATTTTCATACTAATTTAAATATGGAATAGCTATAGTACAAAGTCATCAATATTTTGATTTTTTGAAATTATTAAATTATTTTCCGAAAATGAAATCAGTATCATTTTAAAAGAATATACACACTATAGAATCAGTTAATTACTTTCATGTATATTAAAAAGATAATTAAAAAAAAAATTGTTGCTAATAGTTTCTAGGTAAGAATTTTGCATATGACGGAAACGTTTTTATTTGAAATATTTAAATTAGTATAATTTTCAATTTGTACTTTTGTTTGCGAGAGATAATTTAATACTTTCTAATTAGTTATTGCTTTCAAATTTTTCAATTCTTTGTGATGCATCCTTATTTTTAATCCCCAGTAAATTAACTTTTAATAAAATAAGAATTTTATTTTTTATTTCATAAAATTATTTTCCTCGTGATAAGCCTAGACGATGCTCATGTTAATAATGATAAATTTTATAAATATTCCTAAAACATAATTATAATTATATTTTTCACTTTTATTAAGTATTAAGAAATTTTAAATTAGTTTGGTTGGTTGGTTGGTTGGTTGGAGGATTAAGGCCGATTGACTCCTTATGTGTCCTAGGCCTATAGGGGGAATGCCCTCCGTGGGGGTCTTTCTAAGGGGTCCTAGCCCGTATTTACGCGAGTTTCGGAGGAAACCACGGAAAACTCCGAACGGCTAGGTCGATGAGCGCGACCTGGGATCGAACCCGGCACCTCCCATCTACCAGCTTTGAGCGCAGAACCGCTCGGCCGCTGGTGGGCCTAAATTAGTTTGGAAATTGGATTAAAGTGATCAAAATATTATTATTGATTTCTAGTAAATACATTTTGTTGTTTAAGGAAAATGTACAGAAAAAGGAAGTTAAAAATACTAATTTTAAACAACTATAAGTTAATATTGAAATATTTATAATTATAAAAAAAATTATATATGTCTATATATATATATATATATATATATATATATATATATATATACTATATATATATATGTGTGTGTGTGTGTGTGTGTGTGTGTGTCATAGAAATTGTCATTGCAGATGTCCTATGTGGCAATTAGTAGTACAATTTGCATGTAGTAGGACAGTTGCTTTCAGTGAAACATTTTACGCTTCATTTTAGATATGTCATACTACTACTATACAAAGCTACAATGTTCAGTCGCTTACTACGGAAATCGGTACAATTAATAATCAGGTCAAAATCTAGCTAACAAGTTATTTTTTACTTCAATCGAATAATTGGTTCGAAAGATGTGAGATAAAAGTCACATTTTAATTTTAAAATTTTTGTAAACATGATTCCGACAACTAGTAAAACAATCAAGTTAAACAATAGCCTCTTATATCTAAAATATTTAAACCTACTGATAATTTGATGAAAACAATAAATAAAAATAATCGAATTAACTCTCTTTCTTACATGATGGATACAATAGATATTACTTCTGGCTTCAATTTCATTAACAGAAGAATTTTGCAAACAATACGATTCAAAATGATAAAGTAAACTACTTTTCACACGCTCTTACAGTTAAATAAATGAAAATAAATGAATGAATATGTTTAAATTTGATTCATTTGGTTTATTTGTTCGTGTTTTTTTTTTTTTTTTTTTTTTTTTTTTTTTTTTTTTACTTCGTACATTTTAATTAAACAAGTAGGTGGGAAATCACCGAAGTATCAATAATCATGAACCAAGATATGTATATATATATTATTCCATAAATTATAATGTTGAAGAATTTTCCTTTGCCCCCCACCCCCCCCCCCAAAAAAAAAAAAATAATAATAATAATCCATAAGTGCTACATTCACTAAAATTAGTAGGATTCTTGCTACGGAGGCCTGTAACATACTCCCATCTCTCATATATATATATCGATCAAAGCGTTTAGATGCTATCTTGTCCACTCACATGTATACATACATATACACTGAGAAAAAATTCTGTAACTGGCATCTAGAATCTACATTGTAGCTCTAGAAAAATAGTTCCATGCCTTTCTTATAAATTCTAGTCTTCTTTGAAAGCGAGTTCTAGAAAATCCTATTAGGATTCTAGAGCATCTGTCTATGTTCTCGAGGGCAAAGTTATTAAGAAATCTCTACAAATAAAAGCGAATCCAAGAGACGACTTTCAGCAACTATAATCTTGGTTTATTTCCCAGTTCTAGAAAATCCAGCGAGAATTTCTTGTAATACAAAAGATTCAGAATATTCAGAATATTTAGAATATTGTTTCACCATCTAGAAATGTGTAGACTAGAAATTCTCGATCATTTTGTCTATTCAGTTTATTGGCGTGCCTTATGCGCATAGCTCGGAAATCTATATTTCTTGTTAAGGGATTTAGAAAATGGCCACTTCTTCATTCTAAATGAAGGTGGTACATTTTTTTTCCTCAGTGCATCGCCATAAAAAGTAAAAAAAAATTAACTCGGGTACATCAAAACATATAGAAACACGAAAATCTCAAAATCGAATTTTTGTCATAATTAGAATATTTTTCTTACATAGTATGTTCGGAAAGTAAAGAAAAAAAAAAAAAAAACTTTTATATGAGTAATTAAAAATTTATAAAAATTTAATTCGGTTTCACGTTCTTAATAAATCTCATTACAATACCTTCGTTTTTAATTTTTATATTTTATAGCCCAAGTTAATTTTAAACGACGTAGTTCAATTGATTTGAATATTCCCTATCTACTACTGCAGAATTATCGACTACATTTCATAGTAAAAGTAAATCAATTTGTAAAATGAATTATACCTTCAAAATAGTTTACACTTGCTCTTGTTCAGAATATGAAATAATTCAGGAAGTCTTTTCAAAATATATCGATGGAAAATGAAAGTTCGTTTTCGTGAATAAATGTTTTAATAATTTTTCCTTTTAATGTTATCATGAGAGTGAAAGTAATAGAATGAAATCTGTTTTTAATTTATCTATGTTAAAATATGTCAATTTTAATACTAAATTCAGAAATGGAAATGGGAAGTATTTGAAATGCTTGACGTAATTCAAATTAAAATAAATGATGGGGTTTAAAGCTTTATAGCGCAAAATATAACTAACGTCAATTCTTTCAAAAGAAATTATTAATGAAAATGCAAAATACACAGGTTATCAATTTTATTATTTTGGTAGTTTAATATTTCGCTGTATTTTATTATTATTATTATTATTATTATTCTACAAAAAATTTTGTTAAATCAACAGAATATATGTTTGTTGATATAGCCGATGTAAATAACATATAATTTAATTCTTTGAATTCAGCATAAATAGCACAGTAGTGGACAAAATTGTGGAAACCTTTTGAAAAAAGTTGATTTTAGTGGTTTGATGCCTAATAATACCACTTTTTTTTTGTACCAATACTATAAAATTATATATCATTGGAAAGGTAATTTAATCAAAATTGTAAAGCAATAATATTTCAGAATAGTTTTTTAATAGAACAGCATTTATAAAGAAGAAAGGTGATATACATAGAAAAAATGAGATATACAAAAATTTTCACCATACCAGTTAATACTTAGTTGGGTAACCTTTAGCCTTAATTACAGTCTTACAGCGCTTTCCCATGGAGTAAACCAACTTCTTTAGTTCTGCAGCTGTTATAACATGAAACCAAGATTGAATTATTGCTTCTGTTAATTGGGTTTTATTGCTGGGTTGCTTTTGTCTAACAAGCTTCTTTAGCCGGCTCCATAGATTTTCGATTGGGTTAAGGTCTGGGCTATTCCCAGGTCATTCCAGCAGTTTAATATGATTATCTTGAAACCACTTCTTGCACACACAAGCAACATGACATGGAGCTGAATCCTGTTGAAGTATAAATGCTTCATTATCTTGGAAAACATAACGTGCAGAAGGCAGCAGCTTGGACACAAGTATTTCATTTATGTATCTTTGGGCATTTATATTCCCACCGATCACGCCAATTCTGCCCACACCTCTTGATGTCATACAACCCCAAATCATAATACTGACTGGGTGTTTCACAGTAGGTGTAATGCACTCAGAATGGACATCTTCTCCAATTCTTCTCCATACGTATTTTATGCCATCACTACCAAACAGGGAGATTTTGGTCTCATCACTCCAAATTACACTGTTCCATTGTTCCGTTAACCAGTTTATGAGCTTTAGCCCAGTTTAAT
This sequence comes from Salticus scenicus, assembly GCA_963930645.1. NCBI lineage: Eukaryota > Metazoa > Arthropoda > Arachnida > Araneae > Salticidae > Salticus > Salticus scenicus. The sequence goes on along the minus strand of OZ005660.1, from coordinate 130,352,720 downwards.
CTTTCAGCCTTTGTTTCAGAGGCAAAAATGGTTTTTTTCGTGGAATTCTAGCATTTAGACCAAATTTATACAGTCTGTGCCGAACAGTCCTTGTACTTACTGTCACATTGCATTGCAACATTTCCCCTTGTATACACCGAGATGATTTTTTTCTGTTACCTAGACACAGTCTTTTAATTCTTCTATCATCACTTGCTGTCGTGTACCTTTTTCTGCCTTTACTAGACTGGTTTTCTAATGACTGAGTCTCCTTGTACCTCTTCAAAAATTTAGAAATGCCACCTTTGGTTCAGTTTTCCCCAATATTTATTCTAATTTCTTCATAACTGTAGCCTTGTTCACTTAATGTTACTATTTTACATCGCTTCCTAGGTGACCAGTCAACTCTTTGCGCCATTTCTTTAATTTCATATTGATTTTTTTTTTTTATTATTATTACGTTTTCACAAGCTCACTAGTAAATCAAAAAGCACAAAACAAAAAACCAACTTGTTAGCAATTACAATACACACTGATAAATGTCCTGTGACATGTTGCCTCATTTCCAAAACATTGCCAGAACAATATGACATGTGATTGGCTCTGTTAACACTCATGCTTATTGGCTACATTCAAATGAAGAACAGCTACTTCCTATAAACGTAAGCAAGCTGTGCTTCTTTTTTCTGGTTATTTGGCTATAACTTTTGCTATAATACAGATAATTGAACAACTGTTATTGCTTTACAATCCTGATTAAATTACTTTTCCAATGATATATAATTTTATAGTACTGGTACAAAAAAAAGTGGTGTTATTAGACATCAAACCACTAAAATCAACTTTTTTCAAAAGGTTTCCACAATTTTGTCCACTACTGTATGTCTATATAACTCCCTAGATATCTCTCTCTCTCAATATATATATATATATATATACAGCTCTTTTTTTTTTTTTTTTTTTTTCGTATTTTAGAAATAAATAGAAATAGGTTTTGAGAGAAATTTCTAAATTTCTTTCAAAATTATTTTTTGTATCATCGATAAAAACCTAATCGGATAAGAAAGATAATTTCTTGGATTCGCGCCAAAAAAAAAAAAAAAAAAAAAAAAAAAATAGTATAAGTTTGAATTTTTAAATCCCTGCACCCGAACCTTGCAGTTTTGAGAATAAATCCAACATCCAGCCCTAGATCTTCGGTACCAACTTAAGCACGTATTTGCTACCAGAAATTTTTGGTAGAAATTTTTGTATTATTTAATCAGTGAAAATTATTATAAAAATGTATTAAAAATTTTTATTAAATTTTTCTGGTAGTTAAAAAAATGCTGAAGATGGCAACTATGTCCAGACCGTTCCATTGCTGCGCCATATGAAAATGGCAGCATTGCGTAGTTACATACGGTCACTGTTCAGTATGTGGCACAATACTAATATAGTACATAACCACGCTTTCATAGCTAAGGTGTGGATCTGAGCATGTGATGGATATGAGACAGTCTTCTTTGAAACTCGCTCAGATCATTATATGATGGTATTTTCATCTTAGTTGATCATCGGAGCTTCACTTTTTTCTACATATGTGGAGAAACGACTTTCCTCATTCAACGATACTCACTCACAATGGACATTGCTGTCAATGTGGTCATTGCTATCAATGGACAATGGACATTGGTGGGGTGGACATTGCTGTGGACATTGCTCAAGTGGACATTGCTGTCAATGAGTTTGCTGACACCTTCGCAAAATGGTACGCAGATGAGTTATTGTATTTTATAACCCTTCTGACCTATTAAGTGTTGTATTTCAGGTATAATTATAATGTCCGTCCCATAGTTCCACCTGTGCACCGTTGCTATCAGGGTAGCCACCCCAGTAGTTTCCTGGCTCTTCAGTGTAACAGGCAGGAACAAACTTCTATATCCCGTTTCCGTAGTGCATACCTTAAAACTTTTATTTTCTGTAATAGAGACAAAGTTTTCAGGTATTCTGCTAAAATTTCAAATTCCAAACTGTATCAGGTATTCTGCTTCCTTGGCCTCTCCGGATCATATTATCGATGTCTTGGCCTCACAAAACAAGATCTCTTTGAGTAATTACTTTTGAGAGTTAATAAGGTCATGGACTTAATCTAGCTTTGCTTGGCGTGAAGAATGGCAAAGAAAACAAATTAATCACGTGTTTAGTAAAAATTTAAGTAAAAAAACATTTTTAATTTTAGAATCTTTTTGTTGTGGAGCCCTAAAAATAATAAAATGAAAATGTATTCTTGAAAAGACAAGCTATAAAGAAATGAAAGTTTCAACATTAAGAAAATTTTATAGAAAAATAAAATATTTCCCTTTTGCAAGAGATGAAAATTTTAAAATATTCAAAATATTTTAAAAAACATTCCAGACCAATATTCTTAGTTATTCGTTAAGCTATAACTTTCAAACGTCTCGAAAGCTTTTTAAAATATTTTGATTATTCAAAAATTAAAATGTCTATATTTTTTCTCTAAAATATTCTCAATTTTGAAACTTTCCTTTCTTTATAGCAAGTCTTTGCCAGAATAAATTTTTATTTTATGCTTTTTAGGGCTCCACAATAGAAAGTTTCTAATATTAAAAAATTATTTTTAGCTTAAATTTTTATTTCGTGCTTTTTAGTTACAAAAAAAAAAAAAAAAAAAAAAAACCTTCTTAAAAAAATATTAATCAAAAGTTCTCAGGATGCTGTGTAGACAACGAAAGATTTTCTTTTATCAATTGACATATTTTATTTTAATTATCTGCAACAAAGTAATACCTCAGCCTTACACGATCGAACCCACGACCATCGCGTTATCAGCATGACGCTCTAACCAAAAGTCAAATAACAGTCAAGGAAAGTCCATAAAAGTCATCTAGCATACTAGAAAATATAGCAAAAACAAAAAGAATATTGGTCCAGAAGGCTCTTGAAAATATTTTGAATATATATATTTTTTTCTCTTTCTCTCTTCCAAAAATGAAATATCACTAATAGTGAATACTTTTTAACGAAGTTTACAATACATATTTAAATTTTAAAGTTGAATACCTTAAACATCACTTCGTGCTGGCAGAAAGCTTTTTCGTCAGGGGATCCCCTCCTTCGGCGTTGCCGACTGCAAAGTGTCAGCCACAAAGTGCAGTCGGCACCGCCGAAGGAGGGGATCCCCTGCCGAAAAAGCTTTCTGCCAGCATGAAGTGATGTTTAAGGTATTCAACTTTAAAATTTAAATATGAAATATCACTGTTTCTCATTAAAATTATCTTATTGTTGAAACTTTTATTTTTTATAGAACTTTAAAATTTAAATATGAAATATCACTGTTTCTCATTAAAATTATCTTATTGTTGAAACTTTTATTTTTTATAGAACTTTAAATTTTAAATATGAAATATCACTGTTTCTCATTAAAATTCTCTTGTTGTTGAAACTTTTATTTTTTATAGAACTTTAAAATTTAAATATGAAATATCACTGTTTCTCATTAAAATTATCTTATTGTTGAAACTTTTATTTTTTATAGAACTTTAAAATTTAAATATGAAATATCACTGTTTCTCATTAAAATTCTCTTATTGTTGAAACTTTTATTTTTTATAGAACTTTAAAATTTAAATATGAAATATCACTGTTTCTCATTAAAATTCTCTTATTGTTGAAACTTTTATTTTTTATAGAACTTTAAAATTTAAATATAAAATATCACTGTTTCTCATTAAAATTATCTTATTGTTGAAACTTTTATTTTTTATAGAACTTTAAAATTTAAATATGAAATATCACTGTTTCTCATTAAAATTCTCTTATTGTTGAAACTTTTATTTTTTATAGAACTTTAAAATTTAAATATGAAATATCACTGTTTCTCATTAAAATTCTCTTATTGTTGAAACTTTTATTTTTTATAGAACTTTAAATTTTAAATATGAAATATCACTGTTTCTCATTAAAATTCTCTTATTGTTGAAACTTTTATTTTTTATAGAACTTTAAAATTTAAATATGAAATATCACTGTTTCTCATTAAAATTCTCTTATTGTTGAAACTTTTATTTTTTATAGCATGTCTCTGCAAGAATAAGTTTGTATTTTATACTTTTTACGGCTCACAATAAAATACTTTTTTTTTTCTTTTTATTCATTTATTATTTTTTATTTTTTCACTGAATTTTTTAGTTTATGCATTTTAGTAACTCAAAAAAAGCTTCTTAAAAAAGCTAATAAAATTTTCTTAGGATATGTAAGGTTTTCTTGTAACAATTGACATCTTTTCTATAAATTATCTGCAAAAATGTAACAGATTGGCCTTTGGGTGTCGATCCCACGATTATCTCATTACAGACATGACGCTCTAATCTACTAAGCCAATGCGCGACATTAAGAGGAGTGGACAGTGAGGCGCCTTATTTTTTTATCGTGACACGAAGACGCGATGTCAAAATCCAATTTCAATTAAAATCTTCTAAAGTCTATACGAAAAAACAATCCACAATATTTCAAATGCACCTAGAATGTTTTCTTATCAAAGATGAAAAATTCAATTAAATTTCAATTTTATTCATATTTTGAACAAAGGTTAATTTTAGAATTTTAGTCGTTCTTTAAATTTTCATTCCAGTCACAGCTAAATTTTTAGTTACTTTCAAAAATCAGCGACAATATACGATATCTCAAGGTCCAAAGCATAAATCCGTCAATAATTTTAGTTTTGTTTTTAAGAAAAATATGTTTATATTTTATTAATTATATAAATATTACTTTATTTATGCATATAAAATAGATTTTTTATCTACTTTATACAGTGCTAGAATAAAAACTGTTTGAATGTTAATTTAATTAGAGGACATTTGTAAAGAGTATTTATTATTTTTTTAATTTGTGTACGTATTAGTTATATATTTTCCTTAATTTTACAAACAGTATAAACTAGGTATATTTCCTTACGTTACAAAGAATAAAAAGGAAAATATCATTTAAAAATTATCCAACGGTTATCGATACAAGATATTGGAAGATTAAATTAGAGATAAGCTAAATCATTAAATATGTCGATTTATTTATATTAAGAAATTTTTTTTTACTAAATTTATATTCATAAATTACGAGTGAAAATATTGAAAAGTGCCCCAAAGTAATAAAATTATTTAAATTATTCAAATTGTTTTAATTAACAATTGTGTTATATTTGACAAGAGCAATAGTTTATTATTTTTAATTAATTAGTGCTTTTACTTTTAGTTTATGTCTCATAAAATATTTTACATAATAACTCATAAATGAGTTTATGCCAAATTATTACCATAGCAATATCATTAAACCTTTGAAATTAATTTTCTTGAAAATCTTTGAGATGAATTTTAATATGCATGACAAATTTCACTTTTTTTTTTTTCTTTTGAAAATAAAATCCCCATATTCATTTCTCTTTCAAAGAAATCATATTTCAAAAACTAATTATAAAATTAGATTAAAATTATTTAGTATGTGTTGAATAAAAAAAAAAAATCTGTCTAATTAAAATTAAACATAATTATTTTTTTTATCAGATACATTCAAATGTATGCATACCACGAATGCTAAAAATAGCTAACTTATGTAGGATTTATGAGCCAATTAACTTTGATATCTCAATTTGAATTCTACATGTCATTGTAATTACAGTGAATTTGGTCCGACACATTAGGGAAATCAAAATACACTAAATTTTGTATTTTATGAGAAATATTCAATGCATTCTTAGAAACACAAAAAAAAATTGATACACTAATTTTGTTTGAAAATAGAAAATGGAAGTACGATAAGCTATTAACCCTCGCTTTTCCAAGATCATGGCATTACTGCAGAAAAATTGCTTTCAGTTGCCGCTTGGCGCGTTTGGCGAAAATCACCAGCGCCACTATTTTTTGTATCGTTTAGAAGCTGCAACATTCCAGTGGTTACGGTTGCTATCTCTGGCGAATTAGCGCACATTTTAAATGAGGCGGGCTTAACTACATTTCATCTACAAAACAGGGTCAAATTGACCCCATCTTGGGAAAGCGAGGGTTAAAATTAAAATTTTGACGTGTATTCATTGAGCACATTCGAATATGAGTGTGTATTTGGTCAATTCAAAACGAAAACAGCAGCAATGCCAAACGAAGAATATTCCATGCCGGACATGCCACATTTACATTGTCTAATATTTGGAAGCATTAAAAAATAATAATAAATCTAGTTCATAATTGGATGATATAGCGAAGCAATAATTCGCAGTACAGTGGTAGTAAAATAATAATTCGTTTAAATAATGAAACTACTCTAACGTATTGTTACTACATTTATATAGCATATAAATTCCAGATTTTTTCGTAAATAATCTAATACATTTATCGTTATGATGATGATTAAACAGAAATGTGAGTTTTAACAACATTCATTAACAATACACAACGATTATTGTCAATATAAAATTACGCAAAACAAAAAACATGTAACAGGAATTAATGTTTGGCAATGTTGTAACAGTCTTTTTCCTTTTTTAAACAACGATTTATTTATTTATCAGCATTTGCAATGTAATCACTGTTTACTGATCGGTAAATCCTGATGAAATATTTTAATCTAAAACTTCATTTAAGACGTTTTTCCTTTCTTGTAAGTTTTATTTTAATTTTAATTATAAGAAGACGGAATGTGACGGGTTCGTACTCTGGTTGCGCTCGTCGGCCTAAGCACTCGGAATATTTTCTATTGTTTTCTCCCAAACTTGCATTAATGCAGTTTTGGACACTCTAGAAAACCCCCCACCCCCACAAATGGAAATCAATCCACGATGTGTAGTCAATCAGCCTCAATTCATACAACAAATCTGAACGAACACATTTTTTTTATCTGCATGATTAATTAAAACAATTATAAAAAGAAATATCCTCTTTAAAAACTTGTATGGATTTTACACAAAAGTTTTTGCTTAACTTTAAATCTATTACACTCCAAAACTCAGTAAATTATTTATCATATTGTGTAAATAATGCTATTAGAATAAATTAAATATGTAAAATGCAAACTAAAAGCAAAATTTATTTAATAATTATTTATTAAAAACGTTAATTATAAATATTTTCCGGTTAAAAATGCCATAGAATTTAAGAGTTGTCAGATTTTACAGCTTTTTCCCCCATAAAAAGAATGATAACAAAAAACTTACAGTGAAAAATACGAAATAGTTTCAGATTTAATCGACCAAAACCAAAAGTTTTTTCTTAGTTACTAATAAAGTTTTTCTTTCGTTTAAAAAAAATCTCCACAAAGTTCTTTTTACAGTAAAGTTTAAAACTTTTGCAATAACATCTTTTTCCGCTTGCATTTTTAAATGCTTAATTAGAATAGTTGCATAAAAATTTTGGAAAACTTTTGATGCACTAAAAAACTTAATGACAAAATACAGTCTTCATAAAAACGATTTATAAGGGATTTTTTTTTTTTTCTTTTTTTATGATATGAAATATACAAATAATCTCTTTTACATATTTATTTATTTTATTATGCAATGTTTTTCCGCAAAAGTGATTTAATGGAGTATAAAAATAAAAAGGAAAGAAAACTAAAAAAATAATTTTATTTCTATTTCTTAAATGTAAAAATAATAATAATAATAATAAGTGTTATTATTATTACTATTATTATTATTATGATTATTTTGGAAAAAGTCATTTTCCACGGTAAATTAATACATGAAAATAAAAGGGAGAAAAAAAAAAAAGAACAAGAACAAGAACAAGAAAGGCAAATTGGTAAAAGAAAAAAAAAAAAATTACACCTTAATACTCATCTTAAAATTAGGAATAAATGAAAATATTTATAGGAAATAAAATATTTTGAATTATCATATTTTGCATTATATATATATATGTGTGTGCATGTTTGTATTTGCATATTTTTAGAAGTAATATTATAACTATCATCAGATGAGTTATACCATCCGGTTTTTTTCCAAATTGTTGTTGATAGAAAAATTACACAAATTTATATATAAATACGAAAAAAAAAAAAAAAAATCTAAATTAATTGAAGTAAAAATTTAACAAATGTGCTCTTAAAAATGAATTATATTTTCATAAGTATTTATCGAATTTCCGGATTTGCTATTTAAATCTAAAAAATGAAATATTTTATTCATAATTCCAACATTTAAAAATGAGAAGGATTCGAAACATTATAAAACATACTTTTTTAAATAATCTATACACCAATCTATTCATATATGTGTATATATATGCACTCATCTTCCGTTTTCCTCTAGAACTTGAAAATGTCAAGGAAAACGATAGTATATTATATAAGGATAATAATATTAATAAATTATTTGTTTATACAGAAGTCACTCGGTGGTCTTCTCCGAAACTTGATTGAATACGGAATAGGACCCCCTAAAGTAAAGCTCCCAACAGGGCAATCTGTCTAAGTGTAAGTCCCACATCTGGAAAATAATAATTTTTCTATTTACCAACAAAGAAAATATTCTAAAGTAAATGTCAGATTTCATTTTCGTCTTATAAGTTTTGCTCTAAACTCTACCGCAAGGAATGTGCCGGGTCGGGTCTAGACAGCAGTTAAAGTTCAGCCGTTTGGAGTAATCTTATATTTTATTTATTTATTTTATTTCAACAATATGTTTAGGATTTTTTTTTTTTCATGTTTTGAGAAAATTTATTGTAAAGTAAAAAGAAAAGTAAACATTAAATAAAAAAAAGGCTAATAAAAAAAAGGGGGGGGGGGTGTAAATGCTAAATGAAAAAATAAATAAATTTATTAATTAAAAAAAATACTATGCGAATATATCATAATGTTATTTTTTCCTTAAACATATTTATTAGAATCTTTAAATTTCGCTGAAAAACAACATCACTTTATTTAAAAAAATATTTTGAAATACAAAATATGCATTTGTAAAAAATAGCATAGTGTTTATAACAAATGAAAAGCATCTGTTTAGAATAAATTGAGAATCATAAACCAAATGATGTCTTTTCATTTTATACAATTCCCATTTGTTTTGAAATATAAATGGAAACTCCGGAGAAACTAAGATAAAATAAAAAAAGTAATAAAAAAAAAAAATAATAATAAAAATAATGACCGTTACTTGTATTATTCAGCAAAACACTTTTGAATAAAGTGTTTTTTTAATTATTGCGTAGAACTTTTTTAAATGCTATAATATTTAAATATTTAAGAAATTTATACACTTTTTGTTAAAATGTGGAAACTAAAAACGATGACAAGAAAACAATTGTTTGGTGTTAGTGTTAGGGTTAAGTTCATTTGTCTACAGTAGAGACTTGGGCCTAAGGAAGTGCCGTCCGAGGAGAGCTTTCAAAGGTTTCATAACCCGTATTCACACTAGTTTAAATATATATATATATACTTCGAAAACATTTTGTGGAAAAAAATGTGCTTTGGATTTAGTTTATTGCTACTAAAAAGTTTAGTTTTATTCTCTAAATAAAGTATAAAGATTACGCCAAGTTCAGAATGAGCAGATTTTTACATTAAACGTAATTTATCACTTTATAAATATGTACAAATATCTTATTATTATTATTTTTTTTTTTTCGAGGTACATTAAAAAAAAAAAATATGTAAATCCTAAACGTTGAAAATTGTACATAGTTTTAATGTTTCAATTGTTTCTTATTTAATTACTATGGTTTAGAATCCTACTATTTTATGAAATATTACTACTAAGTATTACGACTAACTACTGATACTTATCTCTAGTGGATTTCATCCCATGTGCATCTCTACTGCAAGAAATTTGCAGACAATCTTGCAAAGCATGGCTGCAGTCATTCAAATCCGTCTTCTTTGAAACGTGCTTACCTAGAACACTTCTCCCAGCAAAAAATCTCAAATTAAGAACTGGCTTGTGTTCCCTACTCATCACTGGTATAAAGTCAGCTGGATCTATCTCTATCGTTTTCATGGGGCAAGAAATAGTCTATTTGCAACCCTCTGTAGGGATTATCATGTAAGATCACTATTCAATACCAGCTTCTTATGCCTTGCCAGCGGCCACCTAAAATGCCTTTCTTTTTCTTTCTTCTTCTTTCTTTTTCTAAATTTACTCACTTTGTCCAAAATGCCACCAAAACTTGACTTATGCGGATCACATCATGGACTTCTTTAGAAGGAAATTTATACTTCTCCCATTCTCGTAATTGACTTTACAAAGTGTCAACGGCTTCTTGCATCTGGTCTGACGCGGTCAGACTTGGTTGGAGATTAGAAACAAGAAGGACTAATTACATATTTTCGACTGTAATTAACCTAAATTTCATTACAATATGTAAATATATATATATATATATATAACAATGATGATCCATCAAGCATAGTAGAAGCAAAGCAACAGACACAAGATCACCGAAACACCAATGGACAATAAGATCAAAAATTTTTCTGAGAAGCCCAGAAAAATGAAAAAAAAAAAAAAAATCTCTCAGGAGACGAAATACACAAATTCAAAGAATCTAGATCTACCAATTAACAGCCCGCAAAACAAACGAATCAATAAACCAACACAACAAATCCCAACTCAAAACCATAAACCATATAGAAATCCATGAAAAAATAACTCAAGAAACCCAAGAAGGGAAAGAAGGAGGCAGGCGGCAAGACCCGTGATCCGCCCGTGGGGGCCAAACCTGTTTTACGCCGGCAACACTCCCCCTGCCTGCCAAGACCAGAACAGGAGTCATATGGATCCAAAAAAGCAAAACTTCAAAGGAGATGAACAACAATGAAACCACGAATCAACAATGAAATTCACCGATTGACCACAATGTGTTCAGCAGTATGACCAGAATTTCCAGAATAGTTGCAAACAGAAAAAAGAAGAAACTGAAATTCCAATGGAAAAAGAAAGTTTGCATAGTAATACAAAGTAAATACAACAAGCCTTCTGCATATATATATATATATATATATATATATATTCACAATCCCACCCAACCATCCAGCCTTATAATAATAAATGCTCTTATAAATCTGGAATATAATATGCCATAATCTAAATTGTAGTTTTATAAAATTAAAATATCTAGATATTTATACGTTAACGAAATAAAAAATAGTTAAAACATAAAAATCCAAACTGCATTTAGCACATGCAGATTAACCAAGAAATATGCTAAAAATATATTATTTAGGAAAATATCTCAAACTTTTAATTTTTAACTATAAAATATCCACGCTTTATTATTATTATAATTATCACTTATTTATTTGTCATCAATGTGTTTAGATTTTTTTTTTTTTTGTTACAAAGAAATTTTATTAGAAAAATGTTAAATAAAAAATATATTAAATGAATGTATTATTGCATAAATCTCTCTTTGAACACAGTTATTATTATTATTATTATTTTTTTTTTTTTTTTATGTCCACCGAAAAACAAATTCATACTATCACAGAAATATCTTGACATGTAAAATTTATAATAGCAATAAATAACATAGCATCTCTAATATATGATATTCATTTGTTTAGAAACAAACACGATCCATGAATCAAACGATGCCTTTGCATTTCATACATCATTCTCTTTTTTGTTAGGGGAAAAAAAACTGTATAAATTAATAATAATAATAAAAAAAAGAGTAAATTATAAGAACGTGCATGTATTACTATCCAAAGTATTAACCTCTAAACATTTTATTATTATTATTATTATTATTATTATTATTATTATTATTGAGCATAGAATTATTTGTTCTTTTAAACCTATACCTAACTGCCTAAACCTGGTACACCCCGCGACAAAAAGGTAGGTACAAAGGGTTTTTTCTTTGTTTTTTTTTTATAAAACAACATTATCTAAATTGCGCTTATCATTTATTATTATCATAAAATAACTCTATTCCCGGACTAATTTCTGTTTAAAGACTAATTTAGAAAAAATTTAAAACTAAATTTTTCTAATTTAAGACTGCACTCCGCGACAAAAAGATAGGAATAAAAGGTTTTTCTTTAAATTTTCCATAAAATATCATTATCTAAATTGTGCTATTATCTAAATAGCATTATCTAAATTCATTTATTATCATAACAAAATATTATCATATCAAAAACATATTAAATATTTGAATCCTATTCAAAATATCCATATTCAAAATAATCATATTCAAAAATTAAAAAAAAAAAAAAAAAAAAAAACTTTGTACCTATCTTTTTGTCGCGGTGTGTAGTCTTAAATTAGAAAAATTTTAGTCTTAAAATTTTCAAAATTAGTCTTAAAATAAGTCCGGGAACAGTGTCATTTTATGATAATAATAAATGATAAGCACAATTTAGATAATGTCAGGGATGGAACACGGGCGCAGACTTCATACCACTATCAATGTAAGAAAATTTTCTACTTCTTAAATCAACGATATTATAGGTAGATAAATTTCTTCAACAGATTCCGGTATGAATCCTGCGCCCGTGTTCCATCCCTGTAATGTTATTTTATGAAAAATCAAAGAAAAACCCTTTGTACCTATCTTTTTGTCGCGGGGTGTACCTAACTGCCAATATTAGTACATTTAAAATCAGATTTATACCCAGTTCTTTTAAAAAATATGTTTTATCACATGTATTTTCGACGAAAAAATAAAATTTGATAAATTTAAAACATCTATAAAATGTTTTCGGTATGAAGTCTCTTTTAAAATAACGGATACTAGGTACCTTCGGCAATGTCCAAAATTTCAAAATATTGATTTGCACCAGGAAAATTTTTTATTCATAATTATCATTTTAAAGCGATTTCATTTCGTTTTATTATTCTAAGACTGAAAAAGAAAATGTGCATTTTCAATTTCGATAATTGTTAGTAAAATGTTTTAATTTATTTTTTCACTAAATGGAAAATAAAGATTGCCAAATTTAGAATGTTGAAATATTTATTTAAAAATTACTCGTCTTTTGTGTTATAAATACATGTAAATATAAAAGCTTACATACTTTTCCACTCAACCCTTTAACTCGGAATCTTTTTTTACGCGGACACTTTTTCAACTTACGAACTGCAAAATTTCATCCTGGAATTTTTTTTAACCATATTTTATTTTTTATTACTTAACAGAAAAAAGGTGTTTCCTTTCTTCTCTCATAACTTTGTTCGTTTTGTCTGATGCTTTTGCAATTAACTAAGGGTTATTTACCTTGATCCTTAAAAGATTAAAAAATGAAATAAAAGGGAAATAACACTGAGGTTTTTCAGAAATCTGGATACCAGAACTTTTAAATAGTATTTTTTAAATAGATATCAATGAATATCAACGATTAGTCAAATCGAAAATTACTATATGAATATGTAATATTCAAATTTATTTTTGTCCGAACCCCTATACTACTACAAATAGTACCAATGGATGACATGGTAATTTTTTGAATGCTACTTTTTTTTAGTAGAAAAATTACTAAACATTGTAATAGTTATCTTCTATTTGATAATACTGAGATTATTTTATAAAAATGGTGGTGGTAAAAAAAAAAAAAAAAAAAAAAAAAAGATGCACTGGCACCTGCAGTAAAAAGCCGCAGAGTTTTTTTTTTTTTTTTTTTTTTTTTACATTTAATAAAAATGTTTCTAATTTAAAAATGATTTTAAAAAGATAAATCGTATGATGCGTGTCATATATTTAGATAAAACAAACTAATATAATATGGCCATCACAAAATTTTCTTCTATCTCATTTTGTACAATAGCACCAATTGCCGTACAACATGATTGTGTCCACGATTTTCGCTATAAGAATTTTTAACACAGTGATATTTTTTATAGTTTTCTAGTAAAGTTTAGCAATTAACTATAATCAAAATTACAATTCGTAATTACTGGTGGAAAATAAAGTAAAAAACCCGGTTTGGAAACACATCTGCATATATAAAGAATTAATGAACATATATTTGCAATAAAGCTTTTAAATTTAAGCATTTTGATGCGAATTTGACCAATTTATACTGATATATATAGCCAGCTGGAAAATCGCAGAAATTCACTATTAGTATCGGTACATGTCGTCATACAAATTAAATGTGCGTTGTCATAACGTTCATCCCACATAACAGTCGAACCTGGATAACGTGAATATCATGGGGAATAACAAATCTGTACATGTTATCAGAACTTCATACTATCAGTAACTGGAAAACTAATCGTCCTTTTGACGGGGATTGTGAAAACAGTTCACGTTAAAAGTAATTCACGTTAAGCGTGCACACATTAACGAGGTTCGACTGTATCAAGTTTGATGCATTTATATATTAACAGGGAAGAGGTGCCGCTCACCGCTCTAGGAGCAGTGTATAGCGATTCCAGCTATGCTAGGCCCCTCTTCCGGAATTTATTTAAACTCTTAAAAAAAAAAAAAAAAAAAAAAAAAAAAAAAAAATTACAAAAGCCGCTAGAGACAGGTCTCCCACGCGACAAGGAGCGGCATGTTCTATGCTGGTAGAAAAGAGACAAGTGGTTTAAGGCTTGTAAAAGTGACAAGCAAGTAGAGCAAGGCAGAGCAAGTGGCTTAAAGCAAGAGCAAGCAGATGTGACATTAATCTGTGAGATTAGTCATATTCATAAGGAATTCAAATAAATTATTAAGTTTAGAAAGCAGGCGTTTTCTATTGAGGATATTAAACAGCCAATCGGCTGGCCTGGGAGTGGGATTTCTTAAGTGGAAGGCAGAAGTTAAACTACAGTAGTAATAATAGTGATTAGGAGTTCCCTCCTCCCCGCAAGGACACAGGGGAGAGCGTCGGCAATGAAATCTATATAAATAGGAGGGAAATGGGCCATGACCTGTGGGCCATGCATTTATATATGATAAAATTTGAGATAAAGTTTTGTGATGAATGAAGAAATTGGTGAAAAGCAGTGAAATCATCATACGAAATGTTGTTCTGGGCTGCCATATTAAAGGTAAGATAAGACGAAACGTAAATGCAGCCTGTTAAGCGATATGTGTCAGAAGGAAATTTATACCAATTTATGTCCAAAACTAAACAAATACAAAGCCTTTCAGAACTCTATCTATTGTTTTGGCAGATACACCACCCACCAAATATTTATAATACATCCAGTGTTATGAAAAACTTACGATAACTATTGTACACATAATTCCAAGTCTCCGATTTAGGCAGGAGTGTCCATGTCAGAAATATCCTTTAATAAATTTCACTTTATTTTATCGTGGAAAAAAATAATATTAAATATTTTTTATCAAAAAATACTGGTGTAAAACCGGATTTAAAAATCAGAAAGGTTGGAAAGTATTATCGTATAATTGGCGACGCTGAAGCCAGTGTTGCCAATTTTAAGGACATTTTAATTCAATATCTGCCACCAATTTTTAACTGAAATGTTTGCCTAACCACATTGAAGATTAATCACTTATCATATATATCAATCATTAGTTTACAAAAATTTGGTAATCACTGATTAAAAAATACCCTGAATTTAACAAAACTGGCTAAACTCACCCAAAGACACGAGAAAAACCGAAGTTTTTAGAAATAGGTCAGATGATGTTCAAGGCATTTCAAAATGTTAAAAACTGAATGTGTAAAATTTCCAAAGATCCAGTACTTTGTTATTATGTATATAAAAAAAAAAGTATAAATGTTTTTCTGTCGTAAAGTATTACATTTTTTAGTGAAAAATTGTAAAATTTTAAGATTTTTTTTATACATATATAAAAGTGCTAATACATTTCATTTTAAAAATCAAAAATGCGCATTTTTTTCTCAGATTTATTCTCACGTGAAATACCTTCACAAAAAGCATAATAAAGTATATTTCATACATCAACGAAAACAAATTTCAAAGTTTGATAACAATGTATTTCGATGACTGCAAGCAATATATGAATGTATATATATTTTTTTCGGTTCATAGATTTTCGTATGAAAAATTCAAAACCAATAACCGAAATCGAAGAACCGTCTATTTATTTGAAGGATATTTTGCGATATCTGGAAATAAAAGAATATAAATCAAACAGTCTATTTGTTTTTTCCTTATCAATAGAAATGAGATTTTATTGACAAACGAAAAAAAATATATATATATATATATATTTCAGTGAAAGATGTAACTAAAGTAAATAATTCAATCCGATATCAATTATGTGAAATAAATCATTTCCAAAATAAAAAATGATTTGTTTTGTGTAATATTTTTTAAAAATAACAAATATGTAAGAAAAATAACTGATAACGTAAATTGGATTTTTTTTTTTTTTCATTCATGATTTTAAAATATTACTAAACAAATAAGTATTAACGTTTACTCTATATAATATGGAATTTAACTTAAATTACTCAGTAGTTATAAGATCACAAATTAAATACAGAAATATACATATACACTTCTTGCTTACAAATGCAAATAAAATAAGTTTTACTTGTATTTGAACGAAAGTTTTTGTCGAAATAAATCACCCAAATAACTCATTAATAGAAATGTCAGACAATACCAAAAAAATAGTTAATTCAAAATACCTGAAGCATTAAATAATATGAAGCGAATTTCATTGCAATATGTGAATTATTATTATTTGAGCTTAATAAACGTAAATTAACGGAATGATTTAGGCAGTTATTGTTATCGTTATTATTGTTATTACTGTCTGATTAATATTATAATTAATATCACCAAAATAATTATTATTTCAGGGATGGAACCAGCGTTGCCAGACTTCGCGACGTTTTTATTCAATATTCAGCAATAATTTTGAGAAATGATATATGATATACATAATCGACGAATTTTCAATTCGATTCGCCTTTTATGTATATCAAATACCACATTTAAACATTATTGGTGGCTATTGAATAATAAAGTAGCGCAATCTGGCGACACTTTATGGAACATGGACGCAGGCCCCATACCGCCATCAATTTAACAAAATTTTTTACTTCTTAAATCAACGATATTATAAATGGAGAAATTTCTTAAACAAATACCGGTATGGGTTCTGCGCCCGTGTTCCATCACTGTTATTTAGTAAAACAATGTCGTGACAGTTTATTAAATGCAGAGCTGCCAACCTAATCCGGCAATTTGTTAGTACCGCCCATTTTTTTACACCAATTAATTTTTAAAGTAATTTTCTTCAAATATATTTGCGATGCATTAAGAAAAAGAAAAACTCTAAGAAATGACTGGTGTAGAAAAAGGGGCGGTACTAACAATTTGCCGGATTGGGTTGGCAGCTCTGTAAATGTAATATCTGAAAATATTTATATCTGGCACAAATATTCTTATATTAAATATATATTTAATCAAACAATATACAAAAAACAGAACATATTATAAAATCTAATAAGTTTATTTTTAATTTAGAATTTTTTTCACTAAGCCTGAAATTTAATTTCAGAAAATTATGGAGTGGAAGGCTGATTTTTTATACCAACTATGTGAAAAATACCAGACCCGGGATTCGAACCCGGGCCTTCCGCTTTACGTGCAGATTCTCAAACCATCGTAACGCTGGTAGTCAGCCAGGGTAGCTCGATGGTTTGAGCATCTGCACGTAAAGCGAAAGGCCCCGATTCGATTCCCGGCCTGGTATTTTTCACATAGTTGGTATAAAAAATCAGCCTTCCACTCCATAATTTTCTGAAACTAAAAGATTAAGTTTCTAAAAACATACTTTCAATTGTGTCCCATCTTTTCATGTTGTTTTTCTTTTATTTCACGTCAAAAGGATTCTAGAAATGTATTAATGTAACTAGAAATAATATAAACACTAGATTTTTTTCGCTGATATATATCATTACAAAATCAGTGCAATCTAAATACTGATATGTTACCTTTATTATTTGCTTTTAAGACAATGTATTTCAGTAGATGATCAAATGAAGTTTAGAGGAAAATTTGCTGTTTACATTTACGTAGATTTTCAAGATCTTAATTTACTGATCTAGTAGTTTTCATCCAATATATATTTATTTTTAAATCAGGTAAAATATGTATCTAAACATCAATAAGAAATCCTAAATTTAGAAAAAAAAATGCATTTCATTTCCATAAAACATTTCTTTCAGAATGCCACATTCTGCCATTTTCACGGATTCTGAGGAATTGTTTCCATTAGCTTACTGAATATTTTGATACCTATTTCTTTTTTAGCCTGAGGTGCCTACTAAAAACAAATAGAATCAGTGAATAGATTTCCAAGTTTTTGTAAGACGCGTAAAAGATATTTTAAAGTTTTATTTATTTATTTTCGTTTCAGTGATCTATTCGTTTTTGACAAAACTTTATAAATGTCAAATCTTATAAAAAATTTAAGGATATTCTGCAGATTACTTTAGCTAGAAGCGAAATAGGATATTACATGTTTCGTACATAGTTGTCAAAATTTGAAGCCGAAAGCCGAAATACAGTAGATTTTTATTTGATATTTTCATTGATAGTTTTTTTAAAACAGTATTTTTATGTAGGTAAAAATTCCTATACATGTTGATTATAAAAAAATAATTCTATTGAGAACAAACTGGAATATGTTAATAGAAAATGAAAGTACACCAGAGGACTGGTGTCAAAAGTAATAAGTAAAAAAACTTTGAATTGAAAAAGAATAAATAAATAAATAAAATAAAAACATTTTAAGCCTTTACATTCGAAGACTATTTCCCTCGGGAGAACTAGCAGCTCGGGACGATTCGGCGAATTTATTATCATTAACCATAGCCTCCTAAACTAGATGCCTCCCTAATAGCACCATGGCAGTTTGTGACGTCACAGTGACTTCACATCAACTGGACGTGCTATTAGGGCTTCCGCGTGGCTCGGAAACTTGGCAAATGTTCAAGCAGTATACAGCGCCACCTGGTAAAGATTGCGCGACTTTTCTATTCAACACCCACCAAAAAGTTTATAAGTGGGATTTGATATACATAAAAGGCTAATAGAATCGAAGAAACGTCGATTACATATATTGTATATCACTTCTTAAAATTATTGGTGACAGTTTAATAAAAAAGTCGCGCAATCTGTACTAGATGGCGCTGTCTACCGCTTGAACTGTTGCCACGTTTCCGAGCCATGCGAAGGCATCTAGTTTAGGAGGATATGCATTAACATAAAACGACTTGTATCTCAATTTAATACTTAAATGTAATATTTTGACATTTTGTATATTTTTATACTTTCAAAAAGTTCTTAAACATTAACAATTTCAGGACTAAGCGCGTAACAATTTCGCGACCACTGACGCGGATTCATATTATTTGGAAATCTGTATCTCCTGTAGTTGACGTTTTTTATCCAACTTGTATGTTGCATTATTTCTTAAGAATATTTTCAATATTTATATATTCACAATCAAAATACGGTGGATAGAAATACTTTAAATAGAAAAAGTTTACTTATAATACATATTCTTTTGTAATATAAATATAAATATAGAAAACCTTGCTGTGAAATAATGTAGTTTGAAAGACTACATTAAAGACCACTTTCACTTTAAGCCAAGTAGTGCATCAAAAATATAAATAAATTATAAAATACTGAAAAACAGAAAAGAAAGGAAAGGAAAAGAAAAGAAAAGAAAGAAACAGAAAAAGTAATCACAAATTATGTATTTTTGTCTAAAGTGGCTATACACATTCAAAAGTCACCAAGGGGAGCTACAATAAGGCCATGATCAGGTTTGCGTATTTCATTATTTCATTATTTATTTTTCTATATACCAACTACAATAAGACCACAAGTAGAACTTACTATTAAAAAAAAAATGTCGCGAAAGTTTCAATGCACTCACCATGGTACTCTTGTGATTGTCCTGAAAATATTACATATTGACAGTTGTATCATACGCGTGTATTATTAAATATACTCATTCATAAAGCAACATTGTTCATACCAAAATTTAATAAACAACGTTACTTCTCGAAATATTGTGTGAAATCAATAGTCACTTGTGTCAAGTTATCCTAACAAATCAAGTGGTGGCCGAGAATCATCTCTCGAATTCAAAGTGTTAATTAAATTAAATTTAGGCACCTTGATTTTTTTTTTTTTTTTTTTTTTTTTTTTTTTAGCGTGACTTTGGATGCGGAGGTCCTTTAGTATTGTTGCCGTTCTAAAGCTGCCTTTGAAAAGGGCAAAATTGTAATGTTGTTTTCACTACACGTTTTTTTTTAAATTACAAAATAACTTTTATTTAAATTTGAGATTAAGAATGTAAATGTGCACATGATTACAATCCTTATTTTACTACAAATTAACACTTAATCTATAATTTAAGACTTAATTTATTTTACAAATCCAAGCCACCTCCAGAAGGTCCCCTCTGTTTTTATCATTGTTTTTATCATTCTCTAAAAAAAAATGTTTATTGGGTTCAATTGAGATACTTATTTTCTTTGCAGTTTCGTATATTTTATTTTGATAGAACTTTTTTATTAATGGAATTTGCGAATTTGGTTTCGGTTTTTGGACATTTTGTTTGTGGCTCAGATTCTTAATCTGAATTGGATGTAATCTAATAACAAATTTTTTTTTTTGTTATATCCTGTATTTTCGCTAACTTATATGATTTTGATTATTTCTAATTGCAATCTATCAGTACAGGAAATGTTGATAGCGTGGTTTACATATAATTCCACTGCAACTATGTAATACTTATAAGATGTTTTGTATTTTATATTTCATATTTCATTACTTTTTTTGATTTTCAGTAAACGGCAGTATCATAGATGACAACATTTTAATTTATTCCGGAGCATTTTTAGCCCCGTCTCTATTTCACACCACTTTATTTTTAGAATATATTTCACAAATATATAACTACCATAAAAAAAAAAAAAAAAAAAAAAAAAAAAGTGGTATTGAATAAAGGCGGGGCAAAAAGTACTCCGGAATAAATTAAAATGTTGGCAACTGTGCAGTATGTATTGCTACTGTAATTGATAAGAACAAATGCGTTGTCGACATGACGAAACCAGTGTTTGATAATTTTAAAATTTTTGCCAGAATTATATTCTCGATTAGCCTCAATTTAAATTCAGTGACGTATCCTGATTAAAGTGGTTGATCCTACTGGTATTCTTTTAATCTGTTTCTAAATCGTATTGTTAAATTGAAAATAATTTTCGTTCAATATTAAATTTGGTTCTGAAATCAATATTATACTACTACGTTTGTTACCACAATCTTCTACTAAATTTTGATTTGTAACTGCCTTTAATATTTTAATATATGTACAGGAGAACAAGTTTACTACATCAAAGCTTACTAAATGTCATTGGATTCTGTTCAGATTACTTTAAGTTGATTTATGAAATTGTCGATGTTGTTTACGCTATAATATGAGGAGAGAGGAATTTTTGATATTTTTTCTTTATATATACTTCAATAATGTAAGTGGATCTCTCGCGCTTGTTAACCATAGGTCTAACTTTTGATATTTCTTATGATCTTTAAACCTTGTGAATAATCTAGCGTTGTAGCGTGCATAATTAATAATTTTCGGATTTTCATTTGTTGGACTATCACCTTCTTTTATATAGTTTTTTAGTTTCAGCTGTAAGTTTTTGTTTAAATCTTTGTTGATTTTAGTAATACCTGTATCTTCGAAGACTTTCTCCATTTGGCGACTTTAATTTTTTCTGTTGAGTTTGGCTGTTTAGTTACTTTTATCAGTTAGTACACTTATGTTATCACACACACACACACACATATATATATATATATATATATATTGCTTAAAAGCTTTTTTTATAAAGCTTTTCTTTTCTTCTGTAGATTATAACAGACAATGTGTAAGAGACTATGAAATTTATTTTACATTATGATTCATTAAATAATCCAGTAAATCTAGAATAATATCTTTTAGATAACGTTTTTTACCAAAAGATAATTACTATTTATACATTATTTTATTTCTAACGTTTAAAATTTGTATGAGAAACAATAAATTGAAATAGAAATCTATTTGTAAAATAAAAATTAGAAAATAAATTACTTTTTCATATACTAAATCGTAGAAAGCGTGTATAGTTTCTTTTGCTCTATTTGAAGAATAGCTTCTATTAATCTACAAAACTTTTCTCCACGTTTCTTTTTAGCCCCAAGGAACTTACTGAAAGCGACAACCTTCATTGTGATTTTTCTATGGTTTGTTAAGAATTGATAAAGGCTTTGAATTTTCTTTCATTTGTTAAAAAATGTCATAAAGGGCAAAATCTTGCACAACCTTTGTAAAAATACCTAATACTTGTGCTGATGTGAAATTTTAAGCGATCAGTATTGAATATATTGTCAAAAAAATGTATTATATTACCGAAGAATTTAACTTTTACTTTTGTTACCGTGCTTTTTCATTGATCAAGCAATTTTCCTTTCAAAAAAAAAAAAAAAAAAAAAAAATCATTCATACATGAAAATGATGACGTTATTTATGTTTGAATGATATATTGTATATATCATTACTTTACAGTTAATATTAACTGTTGGATTTGTAAAGATGAACTTTTGTAATTTCACAGGGAAGAAAAATTACCGTTAAAAACGTATAAGGACATTATATATATATAACGAGCTCGATGTCTCTGCCCTTTTTTCTAAACACTTTCAGGAAGAGTAATTTAAGATTTTTTTAATATCCCTGTTTTTATATAATAATCTCTGCCCTATTTAATAATGACGCATTATTATAGAAATATAATAAATATTTCTAATAAAAATAATGGTACCGAAGAAGGCAAAATTTTCTCACTACTGAAAGTGTTCTAAGAAAGGTGGAGATTTCAAGTAACTATAATCCCGCCTTTTTTCACGCCTTAATTTTTAAAGAGAACTTTTTCTTTTTTTTTTTATACTTATTTGGAAGCTAATAAATATTGCTGGAAGTTCTACAAACACAGTAGCGTGAAAAAAAGGCGAGTAATAAATACCAGTAGGAAATCATGGGGCTAGTTCAGCCTTTTAACTGCCAAGTGGTGTAAATCGAAAAGTACCTTTTTCAGGGATGGAACACGGGCGCAGAATTCATACCGGAATCTGTTTAAGAAATTTCCATACCTATAATATCGTTGATCTAAGAGGTAGAAAATTTTCTTACATTCATAGTGGTATGAATTCTGCGCCCGTGTTCCATCCCTGCATTTTGAGAAAAAAAGGATTTTTGTCTTCATGCTCACAATTAATTCTAATTGCACTCAGTCGCATAAATATAAACTAGGTACTTACACCACTCTGTATATGAATAGAGGACCCCATTGAGGAACAATAATATACCTCTAACTCAATTTCGTAAATTTTGACTTACGCCACTTGGCAGCTAAGGGACTCAGTTGTAACAGGGATAACACGCAATTTACGAAATAGTTTGCAACATTTTTGATTAAATATTCAGATAAACATAATTCTTATGACGCGCTTTATTATGTAAGCACAATCAATGTTCTATAAAAATGGTTAATGAGAGGTTCTGTACACGTGCTTCATTTTAGCTAGTTAGCGGGAAAATATATATATATATAAATTTTTATTGACGGTATGTTAATTTATATTTTAAAGAAATGTTTATAGCTATTTATTTTGTCTATATGTTAAGTTATAAAATGCATGTTTAATTTTTTGTATAAATCATTATAATTTTTTATTAATAAATAAAATGTTCAAAATCATTCGATGGGGCACGGTAAAACAAAATATTGGGGCAAATTGTAAGATTCATGTAATTAGATATTTTGTTTTAAATGTTAACAAGCAAATTATTTATTCTATGTTTTATTCTATGAATTCGTTTTTTCTTGTTTTATAATGATTAACTATAAATAGAAGTCTGAAAGAGATTCAAAGCTACAGCTTTGGCTACAGCTGAAATCTTCGAGAAAGGTACAAATGCATACTTGCCAACCTGACACGGAAGATTGTCAGTCCCGCCCCTTTCCGCCTACATTTTTCCAACCAGACATTTTTTAAAGCACTTTTCTTCTTATTTAATCGTAAATATATTTGAAGAGAATTACTCTAAAAGTTAAGTGGTGTACAAAAAGGTGCGGTAACTAACAATCTTCCGGGTTAGGTTGGCAAGTATGCAAATATTAGACACCATCATCCGAAAAAAAAAAATATATATATATATATATTGAAGATATAATTAAAAATTAACACAAGCACCAACACAAAGAGAAAGAAAAATATTAAAGGAAGAAATACATAAATAATAAAACGAAAGGATAAAAATATAAATAAAATGATTTTAGACTCCAGACTCCAGATATAAATTCTGAATCAAAGAAGTGGTTTTACTTAGCTTCTGGAGATACCTACGTGGGATCGTGGTCTCCGCATTTTTTCTTTTTTTTTTTTTTTTCTTTCAAAGGACACTTTCAAAAATGAGAGATTAATGTCTTTCATGCAACCGCTATTTTTATACATTAATTTCTATCCTGTTTAATCACGATATATTACTTTAAAAATACAATAAAATTTTCTCTAAGAAAAAAGTGGTGGCAAAACAGGTGGGGATTTCTCATCCCTGAAAGTATACTTCAGCCTCTCTGAGGCAGAAGAATGGGCATAATGTTTAATTTTCAAAATGTGGGCACACATTAAATGCGTGAGAGGGAACATGAACAATATATCTTTGTTTTGTATTAACTTCAGTTTTGACAAAAATTGACTTCTATATTGATTAGATGTTTAATTTTCTAATTTCGTTTACTATAATCTATTTGATATGGTTCATTGTTACTATACCAAGAAGGTATAATTTAATACTGCTCTTTTATTGCCTTTTTACGTTAAATTAAAAAATTATTGATAGCAAAAACATTTGGAAATATTGTTGTTTTTTATTATTAGTATTTCCCTCATAACATTTACAATCTACCCCACGTGTGTCACGATTTGCTCCAAAACCGAGGCAAATTGTAATAGGCAAACAATTTTGATTTTTTTTTTTTTTTTTTTTTTTTTTTGTGCTAAAATAGCAAAAGTAACAAATGTTTTTTTTTTTTTTTTTTTTTTATGAATATGATAGAAGAATATGTATGCTATGGAAAACAGCAATTATAAACAGGAAATCGTAAATACATTTCAAAATATATTTAATTTTCTAAAAACTGTTACAACCAGCCCCACATTCCTCTTCTGCGGGCTTAAATTATAGATTTTAACCTTACTATGTATGATATATAGATATATATATATATATATATATATATATGAATATGAATATGAATTTGAATTTGTTTCCATTTTCCTTATATTTTTGTATATATCATAAAAAGCAGATATAAATATAAAAAGAGATTAAATAATACAGGAATTAATTTAATTTTTTTTTATTTAATTTATAATTTAATTTAATTTATATATATTTTTTTTTTTTTTTTTTTTTTTTTTTTATAATTCTGATATTTTTTCTCACTAGTATATGCTCTTTTTAGTATTTCCCTTGTAAGTATTTCTTGAAAAATATTTACATTTAAGCTACATGTTCTGTGCAAAAAGTAATTAGACTAAGTTTTTAAACCAATCAGAAAATTAAAAGGATGAAGTTTTTTGGTGGTACAGAAACTGTCAGTTATACAGTCTAATTTATGTCAGTTGGTCTTGAGCTTTTATACCACACAGATCGCTCATGACGCAGACACATGTTTGAAAAGGGAGTCAGGTTTTTAAAATGAAGCAGAGTATCAAGCAGCGATACGTCATAAAGTTTTGTACAAACCTTTAAAAAAAACGGCTACAGATGATCTTGCCATGTTACAAGAAGCGTATGGGGGTATTCTTTGTCCAAGACTAAATGTTTAAAGGGCACAAAGCCGTTGAAGTCGGAAGAGATGACATCTTTGTCCACACTGTACGTCCTTTAATTTCTCAAACTTCAGACAATGTAGCTGAAATGAAAGACCTTTTGGAATATGATCATCGGATGAGTGTTAGAAGGATTGTGGAGATGTTGAGACCTTAAGAAAATACCGTAATTTCTGGTACATAACCCACAGGTAAGATGCGTCATTTCTCCACCAGATATTTTATTTAATAGAGAAATCTATACTTTTTTCGAAGGAAGATATCGTACAAATATAATTTCATTTATCAATTGAAATTTCTAGTGAAAAACTGGATTATATAACCTGCGGGGTATCTACCAGAAATTACGGTAATTGTACTTTAAATCGTAACGGAGGAACTTCAAATGCAGAAATTTCCTACCAAGCTCTTGATTCAGTTCCTAGCAAAACACAGCGTCGCAACGCAGGTACAACCCCTGTACAGTCTCGATCTATCATTGCCAGACTTTTTTTTTCTTTTATCTCTGTTAAATTACAGCTTAAGAGGCTCTTCTGAAGTTGTTTTTAATCATTTCGACAATCTGAAAACTTCCAGAAAAACGTAACGCATGTTCTAATCCGGCAAATTGTTTGTACCGCCCATTTTCCTACACCACTTAATTTTTAGAGTATTTGTTTTCTTAATTCATCGTAAATATATTTGAAAAGAATTACTCTAAAAATTTAGTGGTGTACAAAAAGGGGCGGTACTAACAATTTGCCGGATTAGGTTGGCAGCTCTGTGTATATCATTCCAGTTGAAGTCTTCCAAGAGGGTACCAATGTGGGGCAGAGACTTTAGCAACAGTTTACTAATGCAGGAGGAAGGTATTTTGAAGAACATCAACTGTCTGCAAAATTTTCTTTAAGTAAACGAAAGATCCAATGTAATATTATTCATGTAATTTAATATCTTATTTTTATATAATATAAAAGAAATTAGCAAATACAAAATATTTATATTTAAATAATTATAAAGTGATGACTTGAAAAATAAATCGCACTTAAAAGAAAAATTTCTAAGAAAGTTAATTATGTTTATTTATTTATTTATTTATTTATTTTTATTTTTTATTTTTACTTTTACAACATATATTTTCCTTTAGTCTTCATCACTTTTCTGAACATTTCAAATTATCCCGAAGTACTTACTGAGAGCTAGTTTTAATGTTATTTTTCCACAGATGTTAAGGCATGATGTAGTTTTTTAAAAGAAGTTTTACATATATATATATGTATACTCAATGGAGTAGTTGCCGACATTTACGCAGTTTAATAACCAGTATTTATTTGAAAAGAAAATAATGAATGACATGTAGTATTTTTCTCTCATACGTATAGTACAATTTTATTTAAAAATTACCTATTATCCTTATTTATATAATGTTTATTTTTTTCTCTTAAAATAAATTGTATGTGCATATTTATTTATTTATTCATTTTACCTGTTTTTGGAAATATTTGAGAAATTTAATATATATATATATATATATGAATAAATAAAATTTTTGAATAAAAAGAAAATATAAGATGAAGAATCGTAATTAAATTATTTTTTCACAAAACATTAGAGATGGCTTGTTTGCGATTGTAATTTTTTTCAATGTTTTTAAGTAATAGCTTTTATTAGATTGCAAAAGTATTCTCTGCATCAATTTTTTCACCACCAGTTTTTCCCCCTTCAAAAATAAGGTGAATTAGGTATTTAGTTGGCCAAATAAAATAGAAGCAGAAATTTTCTTCCAAAATAAAAACAAGAATTATCTGGGACATATATGTTTCATTGGGATTTCTAGGTGGCACACATGAGCCCAGTTGAGTTTAGGTGACGATATAACATACAGTTAAAAGTTCAGTTACCTAGTTCTAAATTAATTTTACAATTTTTTTGAAAATATATACATCAAAATACTTAAAATTACACTAGCATATGAATGTAACCACAGAAAACCAGCAGGGCATGCACTCCAATAAATTTCAAGTATCCATTAAGGTGAATTAAAAATATTTCCGGAACGAATATATCCCAGTGGGGTGGAATGGGTTAAAAGGGATTTTTCTTGAAAAGGGAAACATAAAATAATCTGTGTGAAGATAGCGTGTTTTATGCTAAAGTTAAGGTAAAATTTAAGCGTTAGCATTGTATATAAGATATAAAAAATAATAAGGGTAATAAGAAAAGTAATATACTTTTTTTTTTTTTTTTTTTTTTTTTTAAGTAATACACCAGATTTATAATTATAAACTAATGCTTTTTTTTTCATTATTATTAATGATTTTTTAATACATTTGTAAAGTTTATTTTACTTTATTATTTTCCTTAAATCATATCAAAATCTCACAATAAATTTAAATATATTTAAGTTAAGAACGCATTAAGAAATGGAAAACTGTGAGAATAAATCATCTTATTATAAAATAGTTCATAAACTACATTATTATTCTATTCTGTTTAAGGAATAGCAACTATATTTATATATCCTTTTTTTTAAACCCGGAGAACTTACAAAAAACGAGTTTCAGATTTTTTTTTGTAGTACGTTAAGAAATGATAAAGGTTTTTGAAATATTCTTTTTTTTTTTTTTTTTTTATTCAGTTGTTTTTTACAGCAGGTCATAAAAGATAAATATAGCGCAATATTTATAAAGATACTTTGACAAACATTTTTATTTCTGAAACAGTTCGTAGGGTTAATTTTACACTTATTTTTCATTTTTAAATTGCATCAGAATGCATAATAAATTTAAATATAATTAAAGAAAGAAAGAATTCTAAATCTGCAAATTAAACCTTATCAGATAACACTTCTTAGATAGAAACGTACAGTTATTTTACTCTATATAAAGAATAAATTCTATTAACTTACAACAAAACTTTTTCGCACATTTCTTTTTTAGCCCAAGGAACTGACTGAACGGGAGTTTCATTGTGATTTTTCTATAGTTCGTTAAGACAAGATTAATATTTGGAATTTTTCTTTTCGATTTGTTACTTAATCGTCTTTTGTAAAAATGTCATAAGAAGAAAATCTAGCTTAATCTTTCTAAGGATGTTTTACGCTTGCTTAAGCTCACGTAAAATTTAAGTATTTAAGAATCGAATACAAGAGATAGACAAAAGTAAGTATTGTAGAAATATAAACTAACTTTTAACCCTTTATCTACTGCATTATGATACAGACAAACATTGCGTTTGAAACATACATTTTTGGTTACGAAAGTGCATTATTTAAATATATATATGTTAAAAATTATGCATATCACCTCATCATAATAATTAATGAGAATTTTGTGAGGTCGTACTTTAGTGTACCACTGGTACATAGAGGTCGAAAAAATTATTTCGACATGAAAAAAGTGTAGAGAAATATTTACTCTTTATGTTCCTCATATTTTTTTCTAAGATTAGTGGGATATTCTTGAAATAATATAGGCATTAATTATAACACACATGAAGGTCGTGAAAAATATCAAGCAAAAACAGCAAGTGCACTCCATAAAATCCCTTATGGAACGAAAATGGCTCTATGTATCGTCTAATGCTTTGTAGTGAGATTAAAGGGAGGTACATCTGTTCCTTTCTTATAAATATCTTTGACATTTCTTTTATAAATTCGATTTTATGCTATTTTTAAAGTAATGGTACTTTAAAGTACCGTCAGTAGATAAAGGGTTAATTCGTTTTTGGACGCCTGTTCTATTTTTAATTATTGGATTGACGGGGAAATTTTGCAGTATTAAATTAAAATCTGACACCGGAAACTTATCCTAGACATTTTTATATAATATCTGCAAATCCAGCAAGACAACTAGACAATTTGTTTCGGGCTTGAAGATAGTAGAGGAGAAGTGCCGGGTTCGAATTCAAA
Organism: Salticus scenicus; assembly: GCA_963930645.1. NCBI lineage: Eukaryota > Metazoa > Arthropoda > Arachnida > Araneae > Salticidae > Salticus > Salticus scenicus. The sequence continues at coordinate 130,323,030 of OZ005660.1, read as the reverse complement.
CTGCTGTCAATGGTCTAGCTGCTCGGGGTTATCAGTGATTATCTCCGAAACTGGCGTACATACATATTAGGACTTTTCAGGAAGACATCCCACTTATGAGGCCTACAGGGCTGCCACAGACGAGTTTATTATTATTATTATTATCAAGCACTATTTCCGGAAAATAAAATGTATAATATATTCTCGCCAGTAAATCTGCATTTTATTTGGAAAAAATTATTACACATTTTATAACATATAAATAATTGTATGAAAAGAATATAAAAATGTCGTCTGTGACAGCCCTGAGCTTAAGACCATAGTGTAGCCAAACGGCTTTAAGCTGCACAACCGCAAACCAACAATTTATTATTTTTAAATGTTTAATTTTCTTTAATTTTCTTTAATTTTAATTTTTTTTTCTTTTTTCTTTTCTTTTTTTTTTTTTTTTTTTTTTGTTAATATTTACAATGTTTATTTGAATATAATTATTTTTAAACTCGTTAAAGAAATTATGGGAAAACAAATAGAACAAATGAATTTGATTCAAAGAAATCAAAAATTAAAAAAAGGGATTACTTATTAACGGAATATATCATGGCAAACACACATTTTGTCTTTTATTCTAGTTGTATAATAACTTCTAATAACCTGTAAAATTTTTGTATACATTTCTTTCTTAAACCGAGTAATTTCTATAAATAAGTTTTATTGCGATTTTTCCATAGTTTGTTAGTAACAATAAACGTTATTTTATTCTTATTCTTCCTAATTATTACATAATCATCTTTTCACAAAATTATATAAAAGAAAAACATAATATATTTTTTGAAAGGATAATTTGACGCTTACTATCTAAATAACTATAATCTAAGTATTAATTATCTAATATGAGAAATTGACTGAAATAAGTGTTGAGGTCCTAGTTGCCAAGTATGGCGAATTTTCAATACTACTACTTCTGGATGAAATTTCATCTTATTTAATGATAAAAAATTGCTAAGGAATAAAAGAAAAAATAAAATAAAAAATAAAATAAAAATCATAAAATAAATATTCGTTTCACAAAACCCCAGTATTTGATATCTACAGTTTTGGTAATTTTTTAATGCTTGCAAGTCTTTTATATTTAGGAATTTTTATTTATACGTATTCGAATAATAGGGCTCGTAGAACCAGGAAACTGATAACCAGGAAGTAAAAGAAATTATCCAACATTAATTTTAAATAGCATTTTTTTTAAATATATATATATATATATATATATATATATATATATATATATATATATATATATAATAAGCCAATAAAAATGAAAATAAGATTCTTTTTCTGAAAAATGTCTAGAATAAATGTTTGATAATACGCGCTCAGGGGAATTTTGTTTTCTAAAACAATATACAAGTTTTATTTTATTTTATTTCATTTTATTACAATTCCCAGTCGAATGATCCCTATTACAATTTTTGTGCATTGATTAGCAACGAAGTTACATCGGGTGTTGCTTTTTTTTTTTTTTTTTTTTTTTTTTTTTTTTTTTCCGACTGTACATCAGTGCTGACATCATAGCTGAACGCTGTTCACAAACCTGAATTAAAAGTTTTAAAATAGATAAGCACGATTAAATTCATTATGACTAATCTTGTCAAAAGTTTAAAGTCTTTTAAGTAAAATTTATAACTATTTTTGTTGTGTTTTTGTCTGTGTGCCAGTGCTCTGACAAAGGTATGTGTTACCATGAAATTTGATACAACATTATTAGTAATTACCAACTCCTTTTTGCTTTCCATTCATTTATGTAGGCGAGATTTTGTCCTCACGAGATTTTGTCCTGCGAGATTTTGTCCACAACCCCTGTAGAAAACGGAAATATTTCTTTTATTCATTTTTGCACTCCATCTTTATTTTTGAACTTTTTCTTAGTTATATACTTCGTATTTAAGTACGTACTATTTAAATAATATACTTAGTATATAAAATATAGACTAAAATAAAGGTTGTAAAAAAAAAATATATATATATGTATATATATATATAATATTTTTCATTCATGCTTTGAATAGATTTTTATATATGAACTATTTTTAATATATATATCGGGATATTACTGTTCTGAAACTCTCTGCAATATGTAATGTGTATTAATTTATTTTGAAATTATATAAAATTTCCGGGGGAAATGAAACATCTTTATACGTACGGAAAATTCTAAAATAAAGTAGTAAATAAATTGCTTTTTTTTTTTTTTCCTTTTTTTACATTTAATTGAAAGGTAAGTTTTATTATTAATTAATTTATTTTTTATTAGATTTGAAAAGTAGTTCTTATTGGCCTAAAACGCAAATCTGCATTTAACTTTATAACCTTAGATACTTGTTGAATACCGCATAGCAAGAAACATAGGTAAATCTAGACTATTTTTTCTACCGTTTTTGAACTTCATATTCGTTTTTTAATTACTTTTTTTTTTAAATCTTTTTCGGTTATAGGTTATCATTTTTAGAAAATATTTATGCTGTTTGTGTGTTCATTTATTTTATTTTATTTTTTAATTTTACTTTTAAAATCGTGTCTCGAATTCAGAAAGATTGTAAAATATTTGAATTAAAAAATAAATAAATAAATAAATAAAAAATAAATAAAAAAATATTTATTTTGAAATATTTTAGAAGAGACATATATTTCGTGTATTATATATATATATATATATGAAAAATAACTTTTATTAACCTTCAAACTTTTCTTGCCCCTTTTTTATGAAAATATTTGCATTTTTTATTTTTATTTCATGTTATGTAAATTATTATTATGTATAATAATAATCATTTTATATAAAATATGTTATTAACAGCATAGAAATATTTTATCAATTTTTGGATTTGCATAAAAAAAAAAAAAAAAAAAAACTATTTGGATAAAGAGAAAATTTTAAAATGAAAAATCTAGAGAGAAAAGTTCCAGAAATTTCTTTAAACATGCAAATGATTTTTTTTTCTTAATTTTACGCTATTTAATATAAAGCTTTTGTTAATCTATATATATATGTATATATATTTTTTTAATTTCTTTTCAGATCTAGAAATTTACAAAATCGTCAAATTTCATTATTTTCGATGGTTTTCCAATATATAATAAATTTGTTTAAGAGATTTTTTTTTTTTTTTGTGTGTGTGTGTGTGTGTGTTATTTACTTGTCCTTACCTTTCATAAGATATCACAAAAGCAAAATATCACATGTTCTTGATAAAGTGCTCACTTTTCCTGTAATATAATTTATGCGTTAATATTTATACATAAGCCATAAAAAAAAAAAAAAAAAAAAAAAAAAAAAACAATAATAGTTAAAAAGGTAATAACAGTTTATTACGTCCATTTTTATGTAAATATTCACCCCTCTAGTCAGTGCAGCCAAATTTTGGGAGTTTTTTATTCAATTTCCACCACTTAATTTTAACTGTAACCGCTGACTAATCACTTCGAAGGTTATTCGTCCCGCAGATATATATATATATATATATATATATATATATATATAATAAAGATGATCTATTAAGCATAGTAGAAGCCAAGCAACAGATACAAGATCACTGAAACACCAATGACCAATAAGATAAAAAAAAAAAAAAAAATCATCAGTGGATGAAATACACTAATGTAAAGAAACCAGATCTATTAATTAACAGTCTGCAAAACAAACGAATCAATAAAGTAAAACAACAAATCTTAACTTAAAACCATAAACTTATCAAAATTAATGAAAAAACAACCCAAGAAACACAAGATAGGAAGAAGGAGGCAGGCGGCAAGACTTGTGACTTGCCTGTGGGGTTACACTAGTTTTACGCCGGCAACACTCCCCCAGCCTACCACAACCAGAACAGGAACCATATGGATTTAAAAATGCAAAATTTCAAAGCAGATGAACAACAATGAAACCACGAAGCCACAATGAAATTCACCGATTGATCACATTGTGTTTAACAGTATAATTAGAACATTAAATATAGTTGACAACTCAAAAAGGAAAAATCTGAAATTTTATTGGAAAATGAAAGTTTGCATAGTAATACAAAGCAAATGCAACAAGCCTTCTACTTTTTTTTTTTTTTTTTTTAAATTTAATTTCACAAACCCACCCAACCATCCAGCCTTACAACACCACCCCACCTCCGTAATCAAACATCTGCCCACCCAACCGCCACCTTTTTTATTGTCTTTTATTATTTTATAATTTTTTTGTTGATATACACAAAAGTGTACACAGCTTTTTTTTTTTTTGTACTGACAGAGACATAGTTAAGGATATAAAATAGAAAATACAAAGTTTTTAGAAAACCCATTTTAGCAGTGGCTGTGATCAGTTTATTAATATTCTTGTTTTTAAACTTTGCAGAGCATAAATTATTAATTCGAAATAAATAGTTAATGATGATGTTTCTAAATAACGAAAGATGCAGACATGAATTAAAATGTGTAAATAAGTTGACATTAAAACAAAAATCTTGCCGTTTGTCATAGATATCTGTGTAAAGTTTATTACCATCGATGATTATTTTGAGATCTAAAAAGTTAATTGATTGATTAGTCAGAGTATTTTGAGTTAGCTTTAAATTAGGTGGATAATTGAAGGAAAAGCCATTTTGTGAGTTCTTGTTGAGATAAAATACAATAATATCATCGATGTAACGATAAAATCGAACATGATCATTGCAAATTTGCTTTTCATAATAATAAAGATAGAGATCTGCCAAAATACTGGAGCTACAACCTCCTTGTGGGATGCCTAATTGTTGCAAATAGATAGCGTTGTTGTGGAAGATATAATTATTATGGATAACAAAGTTAAGAAGTGTTTTAAATTTTTCTGCTTTAAAATTGTAAGGAAGATTAATTTGAGCTTTATATTCTTGAAAAAGACTGTAAATGATATTACTAAGATCTGATAACTCAATATTATTGAAAAGATCTTGAAAGTCAAAAGTCATAATATTGTCTATTGAATCGAGCGATTTTATGTATTGAATTAATTGAAAGCTATTTTTAAGACAGTGTAAATTATCAACTTTGCAAGTACATTTGTAAATTTGTTTTAGAATATCCAGTAGAGCTTTATTAGCATTGTTGTTATAAGTGTTACACCCAACAGTGACAGTGCGTAATTTAATTGGAGATTTATGAAACTTAGGTATGAGAACTATATAAGGATAATTAAAGTTATTGAAGGGAAGTTGAAGTAGTTTATAGTAATTATGTATTTTTCGGTTATTAATAATAAGGTTATTATTAGTTAAACTGAAGATGTTACTATTATTGATTGAAGAGTTTAAAATAGAGAGATAGTAGGATTTACAAATAATGGCATAATTATTAGGTGATTTGTCAACATAAGTGATCACAAAGTCATCCTGTAGTGATTTGATTGAGTTAAGAAGTACAGATTTTTTAAATAACACCAGATTTGAAGAATTGATAAATAATACATTTTTGATTTTTTGTAACACTAAAACTTTCCATTGAGTGAAGTAGGCAATAGGTTTATTATGAGTAATAGATATTTTATAAATAAATAAATCTAGGTCATAAGAAAACTGTTGAAAAATTTGTGGAATGCTAGTTTTAACTGGAAGTCTAAATTTGGTGCCAAATTTCATGAATTTTTTTAATTGATAATTATCAATAATATTGAGATTACCTGTGATAATGTGTCCATGGTCTCTGTCAGTAAATTTTGAGAAAGAAGGATCATTGCATTTACAGGTTACAGTGTTAGTAAAAGAGGTAGACTTAGATACAGAATTATAATTGAATATCTTTCTGCCAAGAGGAAGAGGATATTTGAAGGTACGAGATAGATTTAAATCTTTAATCGGAAACAAACATTCTTTGTCATTAATGATAGACGTAATGTTAATACTGTTCAATATTTGATTTGTAAAATTCACAATTAATTGAGTATTTGTTTTAAATTTGTTGGGCTTTTTATTAAGTTTTAAATTAAATTGTTTGATTTTGTACATTATAATATCACAAAAAATGTCTGAAAAATGTTTATTCTAGGATTGGCTTTGAAAGACATTCAGAAAGTTTACTAAGTATTTCTTTTTAATTGCAAAAATAAATTTTCGAATAATGAACCAGTTATAGTTAGATAAGTAATTAGTCTGTAGATCTGAAATGAGTTTAATAATGGCACTTTTAGAAAAGATTAAATCTGTTTTTTTACTACCTCGTTTAGTTCTAGAAGTTTTATTGTTAATTTTGTGATTGAGTTGTGCATAAATAGTGGAATAATCATGTAGAGGGTTGATGTTAGAAAATGCTTTAATTGTTTTACTAAAGTATTCGGAATTTAGGCCATATGGATAAATTGTATTATAATATTGCATAAATTTTGATTCAAGAAATAGACGCTCACTTTTATTTTTCTGAATTTTTACAATCCCTATGGTACATGAATTAAAATTATGTGATTTAAAGTGTTGTAATTCTATAGTTGACTTAGAAGATGCAGCTGAAAGCTTTTTAGAATCTGATCGATGCTGATTAATGCGTAGATGAAGAGGAGTTGAAGTTTCACCAATATAACAAAGTTTACAATGACCACAATTGATTTTATAAATAACATTGTATGCCTGACAAAATGGAACCAAAGAGTGATTATTATTCAATTGTGTGTGAGAGGCCATAGGGCAAGTTTTACATCTATTAAAACCCCATATATATAAACCATATTTTACGGCGTATAACGCGCAGGCAGAGTTCATAACTTTTATAATTTATTCACGAGCATTTTTAGCCCCGCCTCTTTTTCATACTGGAAATTTTGAAAAATGATTTTCTTCTTATTTAATCGTTGTCTCATATTAAAGAGAAACAATCAACAAAATTTCTAGTGTGAAAAAAAGGCAGGGCTAAAAATGCTCGTGAATAAATTATAAAAGCTGGGAACTCTGCGGGCAGGTCAAATAAATGAATTACAGACCAGAAAATTCAATTTACAAATAAAGCTATTTTTTGTAAGAAACAAAAGTCTGCTAAGAATTAGCGTTTACTGTAAATTTAAATTCCCGGTTTATAAATGATTTCAGAAACCAGCGCGTTATACGCCGGAAAATACTGTTATATTACATGTCGTAAAGTTCTTCTAAAAATTATTGGAGGTAGTTGAATAAAAGAGTCCTAAATTAGGCAATATTGCTTAGAGCACTTTAGAGCGGTTAAGAATTAATTATGTAGCTTTTAGTTATTGTTTGTAAATATTTACATAGTTTAAGTAATTTTATGTATTATTTATTTTGCATGAGAAACTTTTCCAGTATGAGAATGAGTATGTTTGAACAAAAAAAAAAAAAAAAAAAACAATTATATATGTATACATTTGCCTTCTTTAAGAAATCGCTTCTGTCAACCTTCAGAACATGTTTTTTTTTTTTCCCCACATTCCTTACTGAAAGCGGTAAGGAACATTTTAACATTGTATTTCTGTGATTTTTTTATGAAATGATCAAAATATTTCAATCGATATTATTTTTCTTACGTGTTACTCAATCATCTTTTCATAAAATTCTATGAAAGAGAAATTTCGTTTAAACTTTGTAAAGTTACATGAAGCTTACTTTTTCTGAAATGAAATTTGCCTTACAATTTTTGAATGTAAGCTTTTAAATTAAATCTTAAAGTTTATTTTTATGTATGGATTACTTTATACATAGGTGCCAATATTTTAATTTATTCCGGAGTATTTTTAGCCTTTATTTCAGCCTTTATTTCGCACCACTTTTTTATAGAAAAATTTTCTGTAAGATATAACTTAATAAGAAAAATTTATCCTTAAAAAATATGTGGTATGAAAAAAATACACCGGAATAAATTAAAATGTTAGCATCTATGCTTTAACCTTTTCAGTCGCAGTGTTCCCGCTGATGGAACACCTAATTTTAATTCTCAAGTGCAAAAACTCATCCCGGAATTTTTTTTTAGCAAAAATTTACATTTATAATATAGCAGAAAAGCCCCCCCCCCCTTTTTTTTTTTATTTCTTCTATTTTAATTACGTTCGTAAATTCCGGTGGCAGTGTAATTTAAATGAACCGAATTACCTTGCGCCGCAAAGGGTTAAAATACTCCGGAATAAATTAAAATGTTGGGATCTATGCAAATTTTACGAGTTTCTGTTGTCGATATATCTTTACTTGTAAGGTGATTTGTTTATTAAATTAAATATTATTCGAATTTAATAAGGTTTACTTACAGATGTTTCAAACCGAAAATTTCTCGAAAAGGAACAATGCTAATATTTTATTTTTTAAATATTTATGATCAGGTATGTGTCTAAAATCCATTTTTAAAATTAGTTTAGTTATTTTTAAAATAAATTAAGTAGTGAACGTTAAGGGTTAAGTCAAAATAAAAATTTGTCATTTTTCTATTAAAAAAAAAAAAAAAAAAAAAAAAAAAAAAAAATGTTTAATTAATTTATTTGTGTATATTTTTGAAATTTTATAAGAAATTTGGCGGACGTGTACATTATCTTATTATACAATATATCCTAAAAACTAAGAATCGAAAATCACTTTGTATTTCTTAGGAAGTCACTTAGAGTTTTTATTTCGCCTATTGTTTTGTTTTATTTTATTTCTTCACTTTATTTAAAGAATAGCTTCTATTAACCTACAAAACTTTTCTTCACATTTATTTTTAGCCCAAGGAATTGACTAAAAGCGATAAGTTTCATTGTGATTTTTCCATGATTTGTTAAGACGTTATAAAAGTTTCTAAAAGAATTTTTCTTTTATGTTTTTTACACAATCGTCTTTTAATAAAAAATGTATGAAATGTTTCATATATTTTTTTTTCTTGTGTACCTAGATGCTCCCATTCGCTAAGGTGGAACTTAAGCATTGTTCAAGGTACATAAAGATATGTTAAGTACTTAGCAGAAAATAATTTTCCTGTAAAAATGTAGAAAGCAAGAAATTTTTATGGAAAATGTCTTTTTTTTTTTTTTTATCTTATAATGTAAATCATAATTATAATTCTTATAATTTTATATTTAGTATAACATATTTCATGGATATTAATTATGGATATTTATATAAAATTTTAATTATAAATTCTCAACATATATTCTGCCCTTTCTCGTCTTACTTACGGTATATGATACTGTGAAGGCATTAAAATTTTTTCTTTGATCAATTTATACAGATTAATTAATAATTAAAAAATAAATAAATAAATAAATAAAGTCAAAATCTCGGAATTTATATGAAGATATCTACAATTTTATCAAAGCACTATTTTAACTTGTGGGTAATACAGTGGTAAATGGTAAATGTAGTTACATTTACCATTGTATTATTCATTAGTTAAACTTGTTCTGTGCGTGTTACCTTATCTTGTTGCCAATTCGTAGAGTTTTTTTTTTTTTTTTTATAATTACCATTAATTTTTAAGTATAATTTTTTATATATATGATAAACTATTAGATAGTCATATAATTAGATAAATATTACAATTAAGAACTAATGAAAGATATTGAATATAAATGTCCCGCCAAATTGGGAACTCTAGTGGGTTATTCAATGACACCTAGAATTTTTTCCGCCTCCACCAATATTTTCTAGCAATTATCGCAATCCTATTTAATAATAATAATGACAATATCATTTCTGTATGAGTGTAGTAGTATCTAAAAAATGTAAATCCCTTCTTTCTGAGTGATTGTCACGATATTTTCTTGTATAATATGGAATTACACTTATACATATATACTATATATATGTGTGTGTGCGTGTGCGTGTGCATATATATGTAGTATATAGACTATACATACATATATGATATATGAGTATACTTATACACTGTTAAAAAATTCTGTAAATTTAATGTAAATATTTATCCAGAGTTTCTATAAATGTACAGTAATTTTTAGTTAAAAGTGCATAATCGAGATTCTCAATCTTTATTCTGTATTTTTAAGTAATTTTTTTTTATTTAATTTTTTAATTAAAATTAAAAATGACTGTTTCTACTTTTGAAAAAGCATTCCAAGTCCGAAATATATTCTCACCAATAATTTATTAAAATAATATTAGTTAATGAAATGAATGTATTAAAAAAAAGTTTTGTAACATTTTCGTTAATTTTTCTCTGTAATTTTACGTAAGACTTAAGATAATAGATTACACAGAGTTTTTTGTTGAAATTTTTAACAGTGTATAGTACGATATATACATATACACATATGAATTTTTCAGTTTCCCATGTTTTGAGATGTTCTGAAAATGATGCGACCGTTTTAAGAGAATGTTTGTTTGTCTGTACGTGTGTTTGTTACAAGAATTTTATGGGCGTTTTATCTCGTGAACCAATGAACATTATTTAATCAAACTTAAATTAAACTGGTGCTAATTGTATTTTGGAATATATCGCTCAACAAGTAATACTGTTATTCCTTTTATACATAATTTTGCATGTTGTAGTCTATGGTAAAATCTTATATAAATGCAAACTTTGAGAATTATTTAATGTATCATTGTTAAATTTTATATATTATATGTATGTTATATTTATAATATTCAGCCAAGGAAAAATCTTTGTATAAGTAGGAGAATCAATTGCCCCCTAAGGGTGAAGTACTTCCCTAATGTACATTTTTAATATGAATATTTTTCAAAAGAACGTACAATAATTTTAAAACGAACGGTTGAACCATATAATCTGTGATATATGGAAACAAAATAATCCATTAATTAAATAAAAATTAATATATGCTAAAAAAAAAAAAAAAAAAGAAAGAAAGAAAGAAAGAAGAAGAAATGAAAAGAAATCATCAGATGATGTCTGTAGGAACCGAAATTGACTTTCTAAATTTAATTACCCTTAACTTTTCTAAAATGAAATTTATTGGCGTTCATCGTGGAAAAATGTTTAATAAATGATTTATACTGACTGAACTTATAGGACAGTAAAGAAGAATGTTTTGTGATAGCTGCAACATACTAGTTTTGTGTAAAAATTACTTTTTAATTAACCCCTCCGTGATTGGGTCCATCAAATCCAAGGGGAGAAAATTTGATTTATTTTTTCTCTGCCTTTAATCATTCAGAGTAAAATGGTAGCATACCAAATTATTAAATAGTATTCACATCCCATATATTTTTTTTTCCTTATTTTATATATTAATTACTAACCTCAACCCAATGCGTTTCAAAAGAAAATATATAATTTATTTAAAACTAATTAAAATTACAGTAACTGTGTATTTATTATTATTATTATTTATTTATTTAAAATGAAAAGTAAAGGGGATTTCCATGACAATTTTCTTGACATTAATAAGACAATAAGGGTTAATATGTAGTAAAGGGGGAAAAATAACAAACTGTAAAATTCATTTTCGCAGAAAGAAAAAAAAAAAAAGGGGGGGGGGAATGATGTCCAAGTTGTACCTGACGGGACTAAACTGAAAGTTGTACCTCACGGGACTAATGTGCAAGTTGCACCGTACGAACAAACTATTTCTTTCAACGAAAATGCCTACTAACCCTGGACGATAAGTCTTTTATATCGTATCATATTATATATCGTATTTATCGTAATATAACTCAATACTTATTTCGCTTCCTTCTTCGACTCGTTTTAATACGCATTTTTTGTATACATGAGCAGCCCCCAAAAAATAAAAAACATTAAATCATTAAATTCATTTTTTTACTTATTTTTATTTCATATTATTTCACGCGCACTTTTTATTTCCTAATTCAAAATTATTAAAAAAAAAAAAAAAAAACTTTTTTGATATCGCTTGTAACGATACTGATTATTATTAATTTTCTTTTCTTTTTCTTTCAATAATAATAATAATAATAAAAAGTTTTTGATGAAATTCTGGCAAAAGCAGAATTTAGTTTAGGACGGAGGACTATTAGGTTTTTTTTTTTCTTTTTTTTTTCAAATTATAACATCGCTTTCAAATAATTCAATTATATTTTCGATAAATTTTAGATTTCGACAAATGTCCAACTATCGAAATCGACAACGCAAAAATCCCAGATTGAGACTAATAGGCCCTCAGTCCTAAAAAAAAAAAAAAAAAAAAAAAAAATCATAAATTTAAAAATTTACACCGTCCTGCTTTCTATGCAATATATTCAAGTCTCAAAGTATCATTTTACTTCCATTTGTATTACAATTGCGATACTTGAATCTGAAAAAATACATTTATTCATACATGAACAATCACCGGAAAAGAGTGTAATTCATACTCATTTTGACTGAAGTTGATTTTTCATTTAAAAAGACACCTAAGTCTCTTCTGTGCTTACATAATTTTCGACCTTGAAAATGTTCGTAAAATAACAAACAAGTTAAATGTAATTAAATGAGTGCTTTTAATTGTTTAATCAGAAAATATCATGTTTCTAATAGATTGTAATATTTTTTATCTTCTAATCAATCAAACAGTAGATTTTTGGAAAATGTAATTTCTAGAATTTCATGAAAACTGTATAACTAGAAAATCAAATTAGTGAAACATTTTTAAATTATATAATAACATTTATTGATTTTATTAATTTTTTTAGAGTTTATCTATAATATTCCATGAAATATATTTATATAAAGACAAGATATATTTACGTAGAATTATAAAAGTTTAATTTAAAATGCGTTTATAATTTATTCTTAAACATTTAAAGCTTTGAAAAATTTGTAACACACACACACACACACACACAGTCTCGCGTAAGGTGGAAACCGAGGACTCGGTGCGCAAACCGCCAAACCGAGGACCTATTTTGACTGTCGAAATAATTTAACAAATTTAATATTTTTTCGAAATTATGTATAGAAATTGAATTTATATTGCAATGGGAACGTCCATATTAAGATAGTTTGATTATTTAGCGTATGTATTTTTACCGGTAACCGAGGACCTAGAAAACTGTACGTCAAACCGAGGACCTGCAAATAAAGTTTTTAATTTTGCAAAAAATAGTTGCAGTTATAAGCTTATTGAAATAATTTTACTGTGTTTTATTGAAAAATTAAATCTACAAGTGGAATATTCTTCGGTTACTTATTTCAAATATTTTATATGTATTTTATATAATTATCAATTAATTTAGTATGCAAAATATTTCGTAATATTCATCCTTAAATTATGATCGTACATTGATTAACAAAACAATTCATTGTTGATAGTACAAAAGATAAATTTCTTTAATAATTAAATATTTTAAATTATGCTGTTTTAAAGGCATTTGAATATATTTATCTCAATAAATGTAAAGTTTTTACAGAATAAAAATTTATTGTAATTTTCCAAAATAGGAAATAAAATATTTTAATGAATCTTGGATGAAAAAGAGCACATTTTTAAAAAGCTTTTCCAGGTTTGTATAATTTTTAACGGTGCAGCATACAAGTCTTTCTTTACTTTTAATTAATTTTGTTAATTAATAAGGTAATATTTTATTGCGTTCATATAATTTAAAAGCTATATTCAATAAACTATTTTTTATTATTTTAAGAATAATTGATAATTAAGACATAATAAAATAGATAATTAAAACATAATAATAATTGATAATAAACACATTTATTATTGTCTTAATTTCTGTGGGTTTTTTTCTTTAATTATTAATTTTCTATAGAAAATTTAATATATAAATTAATATTTTATAACACACCTTTAAATTAAAATATCAAAGATAAATTTTAAATATGTAGTTTGATTACTGAATTATGGCAAATAAAAATTCTTTTCATATTTGTGTAAAAATACACTCAAAATCAGGTATGTTAAAAAGTCCTCGAAGACAGTATATTAAAATGTCCTCGTTTGCATGTACGTTAACATGTCCTCGAAGGCAGGTGTGTTCAGATGTCCTCGTTTGCATTTAGGTTAACATGTCCTCGTTTGCATGTAGGTTAACATGTCCTCGTTTGCATGTAGGTTTACATGTCCTCGAAAGCAGGTGTGTAAAAATGTCCTCGTTCGCATGCGGTTAAAATGTCCTCGAATGCATGTGTGTTAAAAGTCCTCGTTTGCATGTGGGTTAACATGTCCTCGAAAGCAGGTGTGTAAAAATGTCCTCGGAGGCCTGTGTGTTTAAAGTCCTCGAAGGCAGGTGTGTTTCAAAGTCCTCGAAGGCAGGTGTGTTACAAAGTCCTCGAAGGCAGGTGTGTTAAAATGTCCTCGTTTGCATGTGTGTTAAACGTCCTCAAAAGCAGGTGTGTTATAAGATCCTCGAAGGCAGGTGTGTTATAAGGTCCTCGAAGGCAGGTGTGTTAAAATGTCCACGAAAGCAGGTGTGTTAAAAAGTACTCGTTCGCATGTGTTTAAAATGTTCTTAAATTCAAGTGTGATAAAAATTCCTTATTTACAGGGGCGTTACATTATTGTCAGATATAGTTGCGTAAAAAAATATTCCGTTGTCCGATTTGTTGAAGGCTATTCATGCAATGAAATTTATTTTATTGTGTATTGATATATTTCTATGTGATAAGAAACACGTGAAAACTTCCTAATTGAAAATATTCGTTCTATTATTTTATTAGATTATACAACTGAAAATATAATATTTTCTAAATTTTAGCTCTTATAAAATAATTGTTTATTAAAATATACCAGCTCTTCCTAATTTAAAATATTAGTTCTAAGTAAACTATTAGTCATAAATTTTTGTATTTTACTCAAGTATTTTTTGTTCACTTTTTTATAATTATATTTATATTATTTATTTTTTAATTCGTATGTTATGTCTTTGTAACCCTTTCTATAGAAATGTGTGCGCTTTGGAGCTCTAAACAATAAAAAGGTTTACTTACATTTTTATTTTGATTCATTGAAAAGTTATACGCTTTTCGTTTTTCGTTTTATATATATATTTCTGAAATATCTTTATCGTTTTCTTCATACCTGGAAACATATAACCTCTCGGGGTGAAATATTTTGATATGGATACCTATAAAAAAAAACTCGTCAGTAACTTTGATGTGAATAATTAAATCACATATCTATGATAATGTGAAATAAATTTATAGAATTTTCTTATTAAAAAAAAAACTAGCATGCTGTGGGTACTAAAAAAATTCTTCTATATTTTTTTTTAATATATATTTACCCAGTATATGTCAGTTAGAAAAATTATTATTTTTCAAAATAATTTTTCATGTTCGTATCATTTGCTCTCCACTCCATAGCCTTAGGCATATGGTGTCGTGCTACTTGCGACCGTGCGATTTCCGAAATAGGGGATTATCGTGCGTTTTCCGAATGGAACACCTGTTAGCTTGCCCTCCTCTGCTTTCCCCTCACAGAGAGCCCAGTTCCCCTCTCCTAATCTATGAAGGGATTAACTCTTTTTGTTAGAAGTTGTCTGGAAGAAAAATGATATATTCGGACTTTGAAAGTCAACCCTTCTCATTTATATTTGGGTATGTCCCCTCTCTGGTCATATATAAGCTGATAAGATCTTTTAAATTTTGCCTGTGTTAAAACATGATTATTGATCGTTATATGCGCTGATAAATGTGTATGGATGCTTTTAATCTGTATTCAAAATACTTCGTGTGTGTGTATATGTATATATATATATATATATTCTAAGTATTTAAAAAAATTATTAAAAACTACTTTATTTATCAAATGTAAAAATTTTTAATACTTAATTTGTTTAATAGAACTATTTGAGCTTTTAATTGAAAAACCAATTTTTAAATATTTTTAATTAAAAAGAAAAATTCTATGAATGATTAAAAATGAAATTAAATAAATAAAAACAGTTTTAAAAAATTAACTAAAACAATTAGATAAACAATTTAATTAATAAAAAAATTATATATTTCTAATTAATTGATTGAGATTACTTAATGGTAATGTTTCGTTTTTCAATGGGGGGAAAAAAAAAGAATCTGTTTTAAAATAATTTTAATATTAAAAGTTTATATATATATAAGGGTAGATAGATATAAGGATTATTATAATTAGAAAAAATAGTTAAAAAGGTATTTAATAAAATATTATAATATATATATATATATATATACAAAATTTTTAACAATTAAATTATGTACATTTTCTTAATATATTAATATATACATTTATATTAATATTTATGAAATTTTAAAATTCCAAATTTACTTAAGATTTTTAACATGCCATGAAAACACAGGAATACTGGAGTTTTTTTTTTTTTTTTTTTTCTTTAAGTAAAACATAATATATGTGGGCAGAAATCAATATAAATTTGAAATTAATTATATTTATAATCTACATTTATTAATAAATTTTTATCGCTTGATTATTATTGATTGCATAAATATTTGTACCTGCTTATAGCTTGGACTGTTGGTGGTTGGTGTTTTGGGAGAAAGGATGATTGACTACTCTAGGGTCTTAGGCTTAAGGAGTAGTGCCCTCTGTGTGTGGGGGGGGGGGGGTCTAAAGGGTCCTAGCCCGTATTTATGCAGGTTTCTGAGAAAACCATGAAAAACTTTTAATGGCTAGGCCGACGAGCACGCCCTGTGATCGAGCCGTTATGTCACGTCTACCAGCTTTGAGCGTAGAACCACTTGGCCGCTAGTAGGCCCTACAGATTAGAATAATAAATTTTAAAGAAATCTGTATGAGTAAATATTAAATTTATTACAAATTACGCATGTCCAGAGAGCGTTCTTATTTCTCTTGTTTCAAGGTAATTAGAAGAATTTCAGACACAATTCATGCTTGTTTAACATTCAGAATTATTGCTTTTTCTTAAAAACTTGCTATATCAACAGTCATTAAAAAAAAAGTTATATTTATCTAAAAAATATTTAAATGCAAAATATTAGGCTATGCTTTATTTTACTGGTTAAATATATAAAATACACAATGTTGTATTGCAAATAAAACGATTTATCAATCAAAATGATCTATCAATGATTTATAAATCATGAATTTTTAGAAGCCTAAAGTTTTATTTTTATATTAATCAAAGTCTTATAATAATGTTTCTCCAAAAACATTAATATGTTTAACATATACAATATTAAGCATAGTTACAAATAAATATCGTAGTAATATATAAAAGTATCACCGCATATTTAGAATGAACATAATATTAATTCATAATCGTTTTTCAGCCATCCTCTCCCGTCTTTAAAGGAAAGGAGGAGAAAAATTTGTAAAATCTCTTTATATTATGAGATAAATGTAACTTACCCACACATAAAAAATCTTCTTCTTAAGATAATTTACTGCTGAGTTACGCATGAATATATATACCCCCCCCCAACTCCCTAGGGGCGGTAGGGTGGAATTCCCAAAATCACATTGTAGTGTGTGTTAAATACGCATAAGCATTCCACACATCAAAAATTGCCATTCTAAGATAATTTGGAACACAGTTACGCATGTAAACTTGTTTTTTAACCCTCCAACCCTCAACGGGGGCGACAGTACGGAATTTCAAATAATCCCTTTGTAGTTTGTGTGTGTTGAGTATGCATAACCTATCAACATATCAAAAATCGTTTTCCTGAGATAATTTGGAACAAAATTACTTTTTAAAACTCGTTTTTGCCCCTACCCTCACCCTTAAAGGGGGGAAAGAAGAAATTTCACAAAATCCCCTTTATAGTGCGTGTTGGGAACGCATAACCAGCCCGCACATAAAAAATCGCCTAAGATAGTTCGGAGCAGAGTTGGGCATGGAAACATAATTCCCTCCACACACACACACCCTCGAGGGGGATAATGTAGAATTTTAAAAAATGCCTTTGTAGTGCGTGTCTTGAGTACGCACAAGCAATCGACATATGAAAAAATCGCTATTCTGAGATAATTTGGACCAGAGTTACTCTTAAAAGCGTTTATTTCGCCCTCCCCCGCCCTCGAAAGGGGAGGTGGTAATTTCGTAAAATCACTTTTTACTGCGTGTTGGAAATGCATAAACAACCCACACATAAAAATTAATCTGGCCGAGATAATTTGAAGCAAAGTTATGCTTATAAACGGGTTTATTGTCCCCCTCATCCCCAAGGGGGGAAAGGTGGGGACTTTCGCAAAATCCCGTTACAATGGGTGTTGGACACACGTAAAATAGCCACACTCTAAAATTTGTGACCTCAGCTAGTACAGATTTTCCTGGACGAATTTAGCGCTAAAAGGGTTCGAGTTTGCTTATAGATTTTTTTTTTTTTTTTTTTTTAACAGGGATACAGCAAAAAATACTTTATCATTATGGCCTATGAGCTGAAATCATTTGCATCTAAATGCGTTTTTCGATTGAGCTAAAAATTTATTTACGTACTGTAGGTCACCATCGCTTGAACCATAAAAATTCTGGTGAATATATCATTTATAGATTTTTTTTTCTTTTACAGGGACACAATGAAATATTTTTATCATTATGCCTATGGGTATAAATTATTTAAAGCGCGATGGTGTCTAAACGCATTTTTTGAATAAACTTAACATTCATACATACGTTACAGGTCGCTGTTGCATAAACCATAAAGATTTTTTGTGAATCCAATTTATAGTTTTTAGAACCATTTATATATATATATATATATATATATATATATATATATATTTTTTTTTTTTTTTTCAGGTTCGCAAAGAAAAATATATTATTATTATGGCCCATAAGATCAAATTATTTAAAATGCGATAGCGTCTAAATGCCTTATCCGAGCAATCTGAAAGTTTATGTGCATGCCATAGGTAATCATTGCACGAACTTTATTGATTTTGGTGAGTCTAGTATTTACAGATTTTTACAGGGACACAACAAAAATTTATCATTATGATCTATGGGCTCAAATTATTCGAAGGGCTATTATGATTTTCTATTTGACTTATTTAACGATTTCTCTTACTTTATACAACCGTTAATTACTTAATGTTCGGATTGGATTGGTTTGGATATGGGAATAAGGCCGATTGACTGCGGTAGGTCCTAGGCCTGAGGGGTAGTGCCCTCCGTGGGGTTCTTTCTAAGGGTTCCTAACCCGTATTTACGCAAGTTTCGGAGAAAGCCACGGAAAACTCGGAACGGCTAGGCCGACGAACGCGACCTGGGATCGAACCCTGCACCTCATGTCTGTCTACCAGCTTTGAGCGTAGAACCACTCGGCCGCTGTTGGCTATTTAATGTTCGAAAAGTCGAATGGAGTCACACCAGATTTTTTTTTTTTTTTCTTTCAGGAATGAGAACTATTAGTTTCAATCTACGGATTTTTACAACTGGAAGTATCGAAAAATGTTTTCTTTAATAATTTTGAATTAAGAAATAAAAAGCGCGCGTGGAAAATGATATAAAAAATAAAACAAGATAAATGAATCTGAGTTTGAGTTGGCAATTTTTTAATATTATATTTAAAAAATAAATAAAGAAAAATATTAGGTGTGCCGAAGAATGGTGTTGCTTTTTGAATTTGACAAAATTGACCACGGAAAAGTTTTCTGGATAACATTTAAATAAGCTTTATTTATTTTCTTCTTCTTCTTCTTGGTGCCTTTTAGACTTTCAAAACATGATTTGGATGTCATGATACGAAAAATGTTGTCATTATTATTTTTTTTCCCCAATTCAGTTCAAAGAAAAAGTCTTTATTTATTTATTTGATAATTATTTGCAGATTCAGATTCATTTAATACTTCACTTCTTAAAATCTGTGTAAATTCTTTGAAGTTTTTTTGACAATACGAAATAAAGCCATTTTGAAGTTATTTGTCATTTTTGAAATATTGTCATTTTATAAACCAATTATTATTATTTTCTTAAAAAAAAAAAAAAAAAAAAAAAAAAAAACCCTATTGGTAGTAAAATTTGGTATCATAGCTCATGACCGCCAGACTTTTACCGATATAGAAGTGGGGACTTAGAAAAATGCAGCTTATGGTATTGAAAGATCTCCCTGTAAGAAATCCCGTCAACCTGGAAAAAGCAAGAATGTACGGCGTACTTCCTTTATTGAATAGCTGTCACCTCACCCTCACCCTTCCCCTTTTTCTTCAAGAAATGTCTTAAAAGTTTTCCACGTACTTATAGAAAGGATATCTGTTTCCCGCAGAGCAGAAATTCTTTTGTTTCTTTGCAAGTTTAAAGATGTTAAAAATTGCGGAAATGAACAAACATATGCGGTTTGCCATAGTTAAACCTTTAGATGTTTTTTGTATCACATCTTTTCTTATTCATCAGAGTGTATTTGAGAATATTATCTCTTTACTTTGTAGAGAGCGAATTCCTACGCAAATTTCACTGATCATAGTAACATTTAAAAATTAAAAAAACGACTGCTTGGATTATAGGCTTAACGAAAATAGTCTTTTCAGGTTTTGCAAAAAAGGTGCAATTTCTGTTTATACATTTTTCTTTTATGTTCGGGACGGTAAGCAACATTCCGTTTAAGTGCCAAAAAAGTTAGCGGTACTATTTTACATACAAAGATAGCGACAAGCAAGAGACGTTAAAGTATAAAACTATTTATTTTATTTTGCCACCCAAGACGTTTTCCCGCCGTTCTAGATCCAGAAAAAAAGAGCGCTGGTCTAAAATTTTGAATTTCGTAAAACGCATCTTCTAAAAACTTACTTCTCAAATAAGAAAGAAAAAAAAATTAAATGTTAAAGTGATAATATATGATTCTTCGTTTAATTTTAAATATAATATTTCCAGAATTGTTATTCATTTATTTAGATAAAATATAAATAAATAAATAATAATAATAGTAATTTATTCCTTTATTATTATCGTTGTCGTTGTTGTTATTATTAGTTTGAATCGATGCTATAATAGCCGAATTAATAGCCGTCACTTGCCTTCACTTGCCTTTGTTTTGAACAATATATAGCAGAAATCTAGTCTTCTAAGGAACTGCACAAACGATTTTGATAAGAATTATAGTTAGATATAATATAACTGGAACTTATTTTTACTTACCTCCAGGAAAATTAGCTGTGACTTCGGTCACCCAGGCTTTATATATATATATATATATGAGCTTGTATTA
Organism: Salticus scenicus; assembly: GCA_963930645.1. NCBI lineage: Eukaryota > Metazoa > Arthropoda > Arachnida > Araneae > Salticidae > Salticus > Salticus scenicus. The sequence continues at coordinate 130,302,045 of OZ005660.1, read as the reverse complement.
GGATTTAATATTAGAGGATAAGCAAGTTCTATTTAAAATTAGGCAGTTAAACACTCTCCTATTCTTTATTATTATTATTTTTTTCTTTTTTCCCCAATTGATTATCCTTTCTCTCCTACGACCTTACAAAAGGAGAAATATGAACAAATGAAAATACAATTGCTTTAGTACTTTGAGATTCTTAATTCATAACAGCTAGAAAGTGTTTTTAAGGGACTTGGCATATTTCACGTCACTACCGAAATAGGTTTTCTATAAAATCATACATTTCCATTTCATATTTATAAACTGAATTAAGTTAGGTTTGTTCTGCAAAATTACAGGCGACAACTCTTATGGTTTTTGCCAGACTTTCTATCGATTTTTAATCTAAATTGAATTTTATCACTTTGCATTTTTTCATAAATTCGAGAACTTTAAAATACTTAAACTTCTACAGATATTTAAGAAAAGACTTAAGAAGTCTTTTAGTGTCTTTAATGAAAACTACTTAAAAAGAATCAGATATATTAGAGGATTTTGAAATTTATTAATTTTTTTTTAAGAAAAAATAAAAAAATTGCATGTTTAGATTAAAATTTTGAAAAAAAAAAAAAAAAAAAAAAAAAAATGCTTTTTGTTAAACTTTTTTTTAAATATTTATTCTTTTAGAGGTATTGCAAAATCCATTCCTAATTCTTTTAAGTACTTTCTATTAAACATCCAAAAAAAATTAAGTCATTTCTTAAATACCAGTAAAATGTTTAGCAATTTGAAGGTCACCAATTCATGAAAAAATTCAAACTGAGAAAACGCAATTTAAAAATTACAAATCTGTATAGAATACATTAAAAACCATAAGAATTGTTGGCTGAATTAATATTTTATTGAACAAATCTAATCTAGTTTAGTTTGTAATTTTTAAAAGAAACATTAGGTTATTATATGAAACCTATTTCAGTCGTGCATCAAAGGTTTCAAGTTTCCTTGCAGAATTCTAATAAATTACATTCTCTATCAAATTTATATCATGTAACATATCATTTGTAAAATCAGGTTAAAATAAAAAGTAAAAAAAAAAAAAAAAAAAAAAAAACGATTTTTTATAATTAATTAATTTTTATTTATTATTAATATTATTATTAAATCTTTAATTTCTTAATAGATGAAAGGCAAGAAAGAGCTATTTTATTTGTAAATATTAACATTAATATTATTATTATCATTATTATTATTACACTAGGGGCTCTGCCCCCTGCTCGCTCCGCTTACCAACCCCCTAGGAAGGCTTCGCCTCCACCCGACTGGCTTCACTGAACCTCTGTAGCGCTCCCGTCGCTTCTTACTTTTCACTGAATAGGAAAATGGATACTGCATAAAACAAGAAAAAGCAATATATATATGGAAATAACCTTATTGAATGTCAAATTAAAATACTTAATATTTAATACCACTTTTTTTTTTTTTTTTTTTTTTTTGATGAAATGATATGCTAAAAATCAGTATTTTTTTTTAGAAGAGAAAGAAATTCATAATATCTAGACCATTTTGTATTACAGATATAGTATATGAACACTTTGGCATCGTTTAAGTTTTTACCACTATTTGGAGATGAATTTTTTTGGTAGAATTCCTTATTATTAAAAAAAAAAAAAAAAAAATTAAGGAAATTAGAATAACCTTTAAAAAATTTTCAACCTATTTTTTCTAATGCCCGTACTTCTTACTATTGATTTTTTTTTTTAAATAAATTTATGGCAGTACATAATACTCTCTGTATATTTTTATTGTATTGCTAGATAATAATTTTAAACATTCGAAAACATAGAAAAGTTTATTATTATTACTATTTTAATTTGGGAAAACCTCCTGCAGCTTCAATTATTAATTCTCTTCCGTGCTTTTCCATTTTGCCGGCGGGGCCGCTGTAGCCCAGTCGGTAGAGCGCCGGCCTCGTAATTGGAAGATTGTGGGTTCGGTACTTGAGCCGGCCAAAGACCGTCGTGTACACTAATGGTGTCTGGTGCACGTAAAATCTGTCGTGGCCGCAATGTCCTCCATGTTCCCATAAAAAATTATACCTCTGGGGGTCACCGAAGCGGGAGTGCCATCCCTTCCGTGGAGGATCAAAATTGTGATGGAATGTCTCCGAACCACCTCTAGGGGTGTGTCCGAGACCGTCGCCAATTGCCTATCTGCGCAGCGGGTCCCGAACAAAATCCCCGCCGGACAAAAGCTCCAACGGACAAAAGCTCCAACGGACAAAAGCCCCACGGAACAAAATCCCCACTAACGCTCCAATATACCTGGGGGGGGGGGGTAAGGGGGGGCCACAGTAAGTATAGGAAAGAAAAATATTTTTTAAAGATTTTAATGAAACTTTGTTTAATTATGATTAGAGTTTTAAGAAATCTATACTGATAGTTACATATATCTGAAAGGGAGGGGTTTACGATTAAAAAATGTAGTTTTTAAAGCAAATTTCAACAAATTACGGAGGGCTTGAGGGACATACGAGTTTTTTTTTTTTTTTACAAATTTCAATGAAATGTTTTTTTTTTAATTATCACTCACTGCAGTTTGTATATTATGTTAAGTATAGCTGTACAAAGTAGGTAATATTTTAAAATATAGTATATATGATTCATTTAGTTCATATAAATGTGGTTTCAAAAACTATCAATAATTTTAAAATAATACTTATTTTCACCTAATAATAGTATAAAAATTTCACTTTTCAAAATTTTTTCTTATATTTTCTTTTATGGTCTTGCAAAGGATTTGGAAAAATTTGGGCTCATGTAAAACTTGTTTAAATCTCTATACTCGTCATAAGCCGTGGTGGCCTCTGTTGCTTCTTATTATTATTTCAGTTTCATTTATACAGGTTGTTTCAAAAGTCTGGATATATCAAAATACATTGAAAGGAAAACAGTTTCGCTAAACACATTGATTTCAAAAGTTTCGTCCATTCAAATAATCTCCCAGGCACGGTATTATAGGCCCAAGCAAAACACTGATTCAATTTTTCAGATGAAAATTTTTTACAAAATTTTTTAAGCTTTGTTTAATTATTCTTTATAATTTTAAAAAAATATAATGAAAATTACATATATTTGAATGAAACCTGGGGATTTTTTTTTTTTTTTTTTTTTTTTTTTTTTTTTTTTAGAGAGACAAAGGGGGGAAAATGCAGTTTATATATATAATTTCTACGGATTATAAAAAATAGAAAAGCGTTTTTCTTTTTTTTTTTTTTTTTTTTTTTTTAATTTAGTGAATTTTTCTTTAATTATCATTCACTATAATATGCATTTATATTAAATATAAGTGTAGTTATGTTCATTTCTACTTTTTTCTTTGCTGGTCTTGAAAAGGATTTCGGAAAGGTTTGGCGCCCAACAAAGTGGTTTGATCTGCTCCACCCATCTTAAGCCATGGCGGCCTCTGCTCTTTCTTGTTATTTTTGCTTTATTTGTTTGGATTTTGACCTTGTTTCACATAGTTTTTCTTGCTTTTTATTCATATATATATATTTATTATTATTATTATTATTATTATTTTCAGAGTTACATGCATATTTATGTGGGGAGGCTAGAGGGCAGACTGAAAAGAAAAGTGTTTTTATAGAAAACTTCTACAGATTACCATGTAACTTTGTATAGATAACGCTTACACTTTAAAGAAAGATAGTGAAGGTTCAAAAAAAGCTAAAATTTAGACATCATTACTACTCGTTATATGTGTGGATTATTGTATATGGATGCTTTTAATTTCTGTCAAGATAGTTTGTGTGTATATATATATACAATATATAATATTATGTGAAAGATTATAGACAAAAAATTAAAAAATAATAATAATGATTATTATTAAAAACATCTTTATTTATTAAAAGTGAAAATTTTAAATGTTTAAATTAGTTTGTTTAATAGAACTATTTGAGCTTTCAATTGGAAAATCTATTTTTAAAAAAATTAATCTATTTTTTTTTTCTATGAATGATTAAAAATAAAATAAATAAATAAATAAATAAATAAACTAAAAACTTTAGAAAATTAATTTAACTTATATATATCTATATCTATATAGTATATATTTATAATAAATTAGTCGAGATTATTTGGTAGTATTGTTTCGGGTTTTAATACTAATAAAAAAAAAAAAAAAAAAAAAGAAAAACTGTTTTAAAATACTTTTAATAATAAAAGATTATATATATATATATGAATGATTATAAAGAAAACCTAGTTATAAAAATATTTAATGAAGTATTCTAAGTAAAAAAACTAATTTACTAATTAAAAATAATTTTTTAAAGATTTAAATTAAGTGAGATTGCTTAATACTATTGTTTGGACTTCTAGTTAAAAAGTGTATTTAAGTTGCCGAGCGATTCTCGATGCTAGTAGAATGGAAATGTCGAGTTCGATCCCAAGTAGCTTCCGTCGGCCAAGTTGTTCAGAGTTTCCCATAGTTTTCTTCGAAACTTTCGCAAGTATAGGCTAAGGCTGTTTTGGGCTTCACCCCCCCCCCACACACACACACACATTCCCACCAGGAGAGCTTTTCACGCAGATGTAGGGCACTCACGTTATCAACGGGCTTTAACACTACCACAATCACCACGAAGATATTTTTATAATATAAAATGTTTTTTTTTCTATAAATGATTACACACACACACACATATATATATAATTTATAGCAATATATATTAATTAAAAATTAATTTAATTATTAAAAATATATTTTTTTAATAATTCAATTAGTTGAGATTGCTTAATACTATTATTTGGTGGTTTAAATAAAAATACTATAGTATTTCAAAATGTTCTTAAATATAAAAAGATTTTTTTACAATCGACGACCATAGAAATAAGGATCTAATTAAAATTATTTAATTTAAAAGGTCTAATTGAAAAACTAATTTAACTACTAATATTAAAAATATGCATTTGAATTAAAAAAAAAAAAAAAAAAAGGAGAGAGAGAGAGAGATTGCTGGAATATTAATGCTTGGGATTTTAACTGTGAAGCTTATTGTAAAATATTTTTAATAAAAAACATTCGATTTGTAGACCCCAAAACCCTTAAATACCCATTTTGAACGGTCTAACTCAATTTCTATTTTTTTGCCCCTTCGCCTCCCCCTTTTTCCGGTCTTCCTCATAATTTTAGACTTTCGAAAATATTGTCATTCTGTTTGTAGGTACCGAAAACCTATATGCACTAATTTTAAACAGTCTAACGGAATTTTTACTTTTTTGCCTCTTTGCGCTGCTTTTAATCATTTTACACTTTCAAAAATATCCTCATTTGATTTATAGACTCCCAAAACCCTTATATACCAATTTTGAACGATCTAACTCAATTTCTATTTTTTACCCCCTTCGGCCCCCCTCCCCTCCCTACTTTCCGATCTTCCTAATAATTTTAGACTTTCGAAAATATCCTCATTCTATTTGTAGGCCCCCAAAACCTGCATGTGTCAATTTTAAACGATCTAACGGTAATTTAATTTTTTTGCTCCTTTCGCCCTCCCCCTCTTTCAGAGTCAACTAATAATTTTGCACTTTAAATAACCAATAAATTTTGCAAAATAACCTCATTTGATTTGTAGACCCCAAAAACATAGTAAAATTAAGAATAACAGAAGATTAAATGTCACCGAAATCCACATTAACCAAAAATAATTAATTTATAAGTAAATTAATAATAACCCGTGAAGAATTTAGTACAGATAAGAAAACAATTAACAGTTAATAACTTTAATAAAATATGAAGTATCACACCAAGTTTCTAGTGAGAAAAGAAATAGATTTATTGAATAATTTATTTTATCACGATTTTAATTAATTTTGAAATGTTAATTTTATCCAAAATATCATACATAGGGCCTTTGTCCGGGCTAAGTGGGTCTTTTGTCCGCGGGGATTATGTCCGGTGGGGCTTTTGTCCGGTGGGGCTTTTGTCCGTATACCCTACACGGGCAAAGCCTAATTTGACAGTGTTGTTAAGCCTGAAGAAATTGTACATCCGCGAAAGAAATAGTTCTTTTATGAATTCGAGTATTTATTTTCACTCCTATTAAACTAAACAAAGTCTGATTTTTTAAAGTAGTATTATTTATGACCAACTGTCATATTTTTTGTAACAATGTGGCATAAATTTATTTCAATGTATTGTTTCACGAGTAATGTTTCATGGCGAAATATTGGCGAAAGACTGAAATCCGGAAGCAATCTTGGAATCCCCGCTGAGGGTTCGAAAACAGTTTGATGGGAATAATTGCCTCCTTTACTTACGATAATTAAAGATGTTTAAAGCACTATCTGTTTTTTACTTTCAAATCTATCAAAAATAAACTAACAGTTTTGATGAATTTGAATTTTTCAGGAAATTTCACTTCAGATACATACCAAGAAAGTAAACGAAATATTTTTAAATAATAGAAATAAGAGAAATTATTTTTAAGCAAATACGTTTTATTTTTGTATTCATATTTTTAACCCATGATATAATTTCCATTTACCTGTAAATAAAATTTATAAATATTTTTTATTCTCGCTTGAAACGACTAATCAGGTGTTTTTATGACTGTTATATTATTTATACTTTAGTTTTAATTAATTTTAATTTTAATTTTTTCTTTTACTGGAGCAATCGCTATTTCTTTCACGCAGGGAAGAAAATGTAAATAATAATAATAACTTTTTTCTCAAAGAATGTATATGAAAAAATATTATATTTAAATAATTTTTAAAGAGATTCTGTCAGTAAATTAAAGTGAAATAAAAATATTGTCTCAAGTATAATTTATTTTTTATAAGTTTTATTAGCAATGTGGTAGAGAATGTATTGTTTTTGTGTAAAAATTTCAAGATTGCGTTTTTGTCATATTTTTACGTTTTGAGACCACCTTAATCCGAAAATAATATTTTTAGCGGTAGGACTGTTTGTTTGTCCATTATCAGCTTATCTCATATCCACACTGTAAACAAAGTACTGTTTGTAGTTCGATTTTCAACTCTTTTTTTTTTCTTTCCTTAATAATATCACGCTTTAAAGTCACTTGAATATGAAAGTAAAGTTTTTTAGCGGTTGATCTCTATGTTCATATTAAAGAAATTCAAATTTGGTATTTTGAAGTTCGTATGAGGTTGCTGCTTGAAAAGTTTCATTAAGATTAGCAAGTCATTAGGTAAACTAATAACAACCTTGAACTTTATTTATTTATTTATTAAGTGTAAGCACCATAACTCAATGGATGCTGAGGAGTGCGGTAGCCCCTTCACACAGAAATATATATCAAATAAAATCGCCCCTAAACCTATTTTAGATTATTTTTCATAGTAAATTGAACATATTAGGACTGAGGGCCTATTAGTCTCAATCTGGGATTTTTGCGTTGTCGATTTCGATAGTTGGACATTTGTCGAAATCTAAAATTTATCGAAAATATAATTGAATAATTTGAAAGCGATGTTATAATTTGAAAAAAAAAAAAAAAAAAAAAAAAAAAACTAATAGTCTTCCGTCCTAAACTAAATTCTGCTTTTGCCAGAATTTCATCAAAATCTTTTTATTATTATTATTATTATTATTATTGAAAGAAAAAGAAAAGAAAATTAATAATAATCAGTATCGTAACAAGCGATATCGAAAAAAAATTTTTTTTAAATAATTTTGAATTAGGAAATAAAAAGTGCGCGTGAAATAATATGAAATAAAAATAAGTAAAAAATGAATTTAATGATTTAATGTTTTCTTTTCTTTCAAAAAAAAAAAAAAAAAAAAAAAAAAAAGTTTTAATGAAATTCTGGCAAAGGCAGAATTTAGTTTAAGGAAGGAGGACTATTATTATTATTATTATTATTATTATTATTATTTTACCTCATTGGTCTTACGTCTTAAACTGCAATCTGTCTTTATAGTATTGAAATGAAGGATAAAAGAAAGTATTATTTAGAAGGATAAAAGAAAGTACATTATATTATTTTTTCCCTTGAATGTTCACACACATTCTGCTTTTTTCACGGAGGTCTACCGTAAAATGATGACTATGTTTTAATGTGTCAGATGCTCTCTATATTCATAAAAATTCTTATATACATATATATATTCAAAATTGAAACAAAAAACTGAAAAACTTTTATTGGCAGATATCTAAATTAACCCTACATGGCTATAAAATTGATATTCTTTCGTTAAAATTCTGTAAGATTGCGTCAAATTATCTTATTTTAATTCATTTTTTTCTGATTATTACATATAATTTAATACAATAGTTATTTTATAATTTAAATTTATAATAATCATAAAAAATTGATTCTTCATCTTATAATATGAAATTGCTTCGCTTAACAATAGTTACTACAATAATCTCTTGTAAAAAATTTAGAGTATTTTCTCTCAGTTGTATGGCCTACCACAGATCGAGAAGTGATGGCTTCTACCCGAGATTGTGCTCATTGACTTAGCCGTTAGGAGGTTTCCGTGGTTTTCTCCGAAATTCGCGTAAATACGGGCTAGAAGCCCTTAAAGATCCCTTAAAAAGGCCTCCACGGAAGGCATTCCCCCTTTAGGCCTAGGACCGTAAAGTAGTCAATCGGGCTTAAACCCCACAACCAACCAACCATCTCTCAATTTTATAAACTAAATAAATAAAATAGCGCTAAAAGAATAAGTGTTTTCACTTGACCTATTTTATCTGAACTAAATCGTCCTCAGGATCTTAAAAAAATAAAATAAAATAACAATAAGAATAAGAATATTATTTGCGTTAAATTTTAAGATATTTTTTAAATTTGAAATTGCAGCATTCTTAACCGAAACATTGAAACATGTATCAAAGTAAAATGAAAATGCGTGAAATTTCAAAATTTTATTCCAATATCAAAAAGTCAAATAATTTTTATTTTATTTATTTATTTACTTATTTATTCATTTCTTGCATCTATAAAAATCTCAATCCATCCTGTTAAAAATGCTATCAATATGAATGTTTCAACTCATTTTCTGGAAAATAGCAATAGTTAATGTATGTTTTATCTCTCAGCATTAAATATACTCATCAAGAGTCACATTTACTAGGAAATTTAAATTCGTTTACTCTGTACGTAAGTTTCTTAACTTATGGAGAAAATGATATAAAAATTGTCATTTAACAGTTATATATATATGAGACCTCTCTTCATTGTTTTGTAATATACCAACAAATTGTAAGCGAAATTTGTCTCTGCATACATAAAGTCACTTTTTTTTTCCTCCATAATTTTTATTTTAAATTTCTTATGAAAGCATTATACAATTTTTTCTGTCTCATTTTCCTAAAACTTCTAACATTTACCGGTTTGTCTGTAAGTATGCAAGTTGCAAGTTAGAAACCTATTTACCCTTTTTGTTGTTTAACACATGTGAGTGTTCGTATGCTTTGCACTCCTAAACCAGTTTTTCTAACAATACTTTCAGCCGAATACTTGTCTTTTGTGAGTCGAGTGCAGAAATTGTATCTGTTTCCTTCTGATTTACTTCGAAAACGAGCGAATTTATTCTGTGTTTATATATATATATATATATATATTTCGAAATAAATAAATAAATAAATAAATAAATAAAATAAACATAATGATATTTTTAAAATATGGAAAAATCTCCTGGTTCAACATCTGTATGTTATTATTATTATTATTATTTTTTTTTAATACTAAACCAGTTTTCCATAGCAACACATTCAGTCAAATACATTTCTATTCTGCAAAATTATACTATACGTTAGAATTTTCTTTCATGCTTACACGAATAATTCAAATGTTTCTTTAACAATCATTATGTAACATTAAAAATACTAGATAACTATTTTTAATAAAAAATTTTCTTACATTTATAGGGAAAATAAAAACCTATTTTTCAATAAAAGTATTTTATAAATAAATGGATAGTAGTAATTATATCATTGTGAATTAAATTATTTGTTTCAGTTAATAATTTATGGTCCGAATACTTTAGCCATTTGTGAATAGAGAGAAAAGGAGAAGAAAAAATATCAAAAGACAATATTTAAATAAGATTTTTTTTTTTTTCTTTTTCAAAATATTTATGTATTATTATTACTTTTCTTTATTTATTTTTCTTTATTTTCTTTCTCTCTTTCTTTCTTCTTTTTTCTTAAGGTAAAATTAAGTATAATACTCAATGTGTAGTAATATAGATCTACAAAAGATTGTAAGTAACCAATTTTTAGAGTGAATTCATTTCCAAAAAAAGAAAAAATATATAACTTCAATCGGAAAAAAAGTCCCCAAATCATGGCTAAATCGCCCGTTTTAGTAACCTAATTAACGCCAAGTGAGTAAAAAGGTCTTCATAGCATCTATAACGCTATCAGGTTTCTCCGGGTTTATTCCCCGAGTATAGTGCGACGTAAAAAACCCAACCAACCAACCATTTTGCCGGCGAGGCTTTAAAATTGCCCAGAATGATATAACCGATGCAAGAAGAGTAATTGTTCCAAAACACATCGAAGAATAATAAGAAAAAGATTAGAGACACGAACGTTTACTTATTTTATTTTACTTATTTTATATTTTTAAGAATTATTTTTCTGAAGTTTTGCTTAAAGCTTGCTTTTAAAAGTGTTGTCCCACAAAAAATATAAAAATTTTTTGTCAGATCCATAATAACGTATTTAAATAAATTTTAAATTTGAAAAAAAAAAAAAAAAAAAAAAAAAAAAAAAAAAAAGAGAGAGAGAGAGAGAGAGAAAGAAAGAAAAAATCTAAGTTACAAATTTATTTTTAATCCATAAATGTATTGTTGTCGCCAGTAAATTTTGCTTGGCAAGATTTGCGCCGGCAAAATGAAAAGTACCTTCTCTCTTATCTACTTCTTAAATTAACAAAGAATAAAATCTGCTTGATTCATTATAAGAATTGTAGGTGATGAACTTTTTTCTTGCCATAATTAGAAATATGAGAAGTATCAAGGAAATATCTAATTCCGTAATGTTAAAAAAATTATCAATGATAAATAAGAAGATTTTTTTCATTTATAATTGAGTTTGAATTTAAATCTAAATATTTTTACATGCAAAAATATATCCGAGGTATTTTAAAATATGTTTTTAAATAGAAAAGATAAAAACACTTTAATGGCAAAAAGAAACTCGGTCAGTTGTACAGACACAACATCATTTCCTTATTCACAAAAAAAAAAAAAAAAAAAAAAAAAAAAAAGAACACATTAAATAAATAAATAAATAAATAATAAAATAAAATAAAATAAACATAAGTTGCCAGTAATAAAATTAATTTTGTAAAAGTAGGAGGAAAAAAAAAAAAAGCGTTTATTTATTTATTTATTTTTACACCAGTGATAACATTTTAATTTTCCCGTGAAAAATGATGCCATGACAGAAAAATAACTTCATAAGAGAACCTTTTTCTTTAATGGCAAATAGAGTACCTTTATAAAACCGATGTTTTTAATTAGTAACTTCGTTAATTAAAATGATTGAAATTTTTAAGTAGCTGAAATGCCTTCCTCGAAGTAGTCGGAATACACTGATATATCTCATGACGCGGAGAACCCTGCCTTCCGCAAGAAGTTGCTGGCACAAACAAAAAGAATTGAAACCAGCGACAGAAACTTTTTTTTTTAATATATAGAGAAAAATAAATTTTATTGTGTAAGTAAATAAATTAATTTTAATGTTTGTAATTTTTTACTCCATAAGACTTATAATAAATCGTATTTTTAAAATAAAACACGTTTTATAAAATATGTATCAATCAATATGAATATTTTTAGTTCCTTTCGTTCTATAAGTATGGGGAAGGCAGGTATGCGTGAAGTTGCGGGGGGGGGGGGGGGGTGTTCGTAAAGACTTCGCCCCAGTTTTAAAGGATCCCGGAAAATGGGTAAGGGAAAAATGGGTAACGGAAAGATGGGTAACGGAAGAATGGCGGAAAAAAAGTCCCCGGAAAAAAAGTCCCCGGAAAAAAAGTCCCCAGGAAAGAAAGTCCCCGGAAAAAAAGTCCCCAGGAAAAAAAGTCCTCGGAAAAAAAGTCCCCAGGAAAAAAAGTCCCCGGAAAAAAAGTCCCCAGAAAAAATCCATTAAAAAAATAAATAAAAATGCGTTTTAAAGCTTCTAAGAATATCTAATAATGAGTTGGCTTCGTTTTGTCTTTCTGTTTGTCTGTTAACCTTTGTGATCAAGATTTTTTTTTTTTTTCCCGATAATATTTATTGAAGGGCTTGGAGCTGGTATACCTAATTCAAGTTTTCTATGGCATATCGATATTTTCTGTTGAAAATTGTATAATTTTCGCAACTAATGTGTGTAGAGGGACTTGCAAAAAAAATTTCTGATGCATTACAGTTCATGAACGGTATTTTGAAAAGAATTTTATTTTATACTGAACATAACATATGAAGCGCCTTTGCGTTTTCTGCAGGTGGTAAAAAAGAGAGTGTGTCTTTTTATTCTATGAAAACTTGGCACAAAGATGTTTAAATGCATATAAAAAGGTAATATTTAAAAGATTAAGACAAATAAAAATAAAATGAAATATTTTTTACTGATATAGGATATACCTCTTCTATTGGACTGATTTAATTTTCTCTCACAAAGCTTCTAATTATTTTTTCATAATATTTATGAAAGGTTAATTGATGCTTTATTATTATAAATATTTTTTTTATATACTGAAAAGAGATTAAATGTTATAGTCATAAAAAATGAAAATTAGATTATTTACCTTCTAAAAAGTTGAAACGCACTGTTGCTTTTAGTTTTACCGTTTGAAATACGGTATTCCCTAATATTAAAGACAACTTTTTCTCATTATATTTTAATAATTAAAACTTAATTTAAAAGAAATCCGCTCATTGCGATTTTCATGAAAAGTAAGTAATAGTTATAAATAATGAAAAATGTTCTAGAAGTGATGGTGATAATTTGTAAAATCAGTTTAAATATTGCTCGGCTGAACAGAACTTCGCAGAATAATCTTTTTTTTTTTTTTTTTTTTTTTTTTTACTTTAACTATCTCTTTTAGATGACGATTTTTTTTTTCAAAGGAATCTTTTGATAAAAGATATAAATTATTAGAATAATATAATGACAATTACTTGTGAAATCAGCAGCTTTATTATTATTGATATTATTATTATTATTTATTAACTAACCAAATATTTAGCGTAAAGCACTGTTTTAATTAAACCTTAATGTACAGCATTTTAGTAACCTGTACCAGGCTTTTCTCTTTCTATATTCAGTACCTGATTGACTGTTTACTTAGTTGCGTTGTAAAAATTATTCGTAGCGTAATATAGGGATTCGTTTTCGAAAATGTGATAATAAAGGCCATGTGATTTTTTTTTTTTTTTTTTTTTTTTTTTTTTGTCTCGGAGGGAGTGCGGGCTACCTACCAGTGAAATCTAATTTCCCTGGAGATAAAACAAATTCAAAACGAATTATCATCTCAAATCCCTAAATCTAGCAATTTCCTAGAAAACAGGGTTTCTGCTAGGTTTTGTTCCAGGAAAAGCACGGTACACCAGCGACTGCTAATATTTAAAACTATTATCTAATAATCAGATCTTTTTTTCATGTAAAAAAAAAAAACTCTAACACTATATTTATACATGTATATAAATCCTTACAGCGATTTTCAAGAAAACCAAATTTCTGCCGTAATCTTACCAGATTTATTGCGAATTACCAGTGAACGATAATTTTTCCTGAAGATCCTTCCACTAACATTTACAATATATATATATATGTATATATATATATATATGCATGTTTTAGGACAAGGGGAAGGTGCCAAATGCGAATCCAGATCACCTTCGTTTTCAGACATGACCTGGCTTAGTATGAGAAGAGTTCAATCCATTTATTGCGTGGGTTCGATCCTAGTCGCGCTCATTGTCCTAGCCGTTCGGAGTTTTCCGTGATTTTCTCCGAAACTTGCCTGAATATGAGCAAGGACCCCTTAAAAAAAGCCCACAGAGGGAACCCCTTCTCAGGCCTAGAAACCTAGTGCAGTCAATTGGCCTTATTCGCTACAACAACAACAACATTTCATATATTTACTTGTTTGCAATGTATACCATGCCGCGATTAACAAAAAATAAAAATAGAAGAAGCTACATTTATCTAAATGCTATCCCACAATTAAAATTCTTCTTAGAAATATTGCATACATTTCTTTGAAGGATTTTTGGGAATAAGGCCGATTAACTGCTGTAGGTCCTAGGCCTGAGGGGGAGTGCCCTCCGTGGGGGTCTTTCTAAGGGATTCTAGCCCGTATTTCGCAAGTTTCGGAGAGTTCCGAACGACAAGGCCGATGAACACAACCTGGGATAGAACCCGGCACCTCACGTCTACCAGCTTTAAGCGCAGAACCGCTCAGCCACTGGTGGACCCATTTCTTTGAAGTATTTCTGCTTATGGTACTTTACAAATCTCTATAGTTTTAGAAGTCGCATATGGAATTAAAAATTTTACTCATCATTTAGACATGCAAATGGAAATTCATTAAGGATTGATACGGTTTAAAATAATAATAATAATAATAAATAATAATATATGGCTTAATGTTACAAATATCTTAAAACGAAAAAAAAAAAAAAAAAAGAGGGGGGGGGGTATTCTTAAAAAAATAATAGTAAGTATAAATTTATCTAATTATTATTATTATTATTTTAATTTATGGTCAATCACACACATTATCTTTTTTTCACTAACATATTTTCAATAAAAAATATGTAAATATACATATATATTATTCTACGTGTTTTGGGAGAGGCAGGAGGTGCCAAATGAAAATCCAGGTCGTCCTCGTCGGCTTAGCCGTTCGGAGCTTATCGCTTGAATACTAGGACATTTTAGAAAGACCTCCCCAGGTTTATCGTGTAGACAGTCGGCCTTAATTCGTACATCACACATAAATTTTTAATAAAGTGTTGGTGCTTGATTTAAAGCCAAATAGCTACATTTGGGACATCGTGAGGGTTTTTCGAAGGGTTTCCTAGCCCATATTTACGGAATTTTCGGCGAAAAAACACAAAAAATATGAATGACTTCGACAGGCGTAACCTGGATTCAAACCTGGCACTTCCCGTCTTCCAGATTTGAGCGCAGAACCGTTCGGCCACTGTTAATAAAGTGGAGGTTGGTGATGCTGGTGTGAAGATTTAGGTTGATTAACTATACGAGGGTCCTAGTTCTGGGTGATGTGCCCTCTGCAGGGTCTTTCTGAGGGGTCCTAGCCCGTGTTTATGCGAGTTTCAGCGAAAACCACGGAAAAATTCTAGCAATTAAATCGACGAGCGCGACCTGGTATCTAGTCCGGCACCTCCCGTCTACCAGTTTTGCATGCAAAACCTTCCGGCCACTGTTTAATAAGATGGTGGTCCTGCTGGGGTGAAGATTAAGGCCGATTGACTGCACGAGGTGATGTGCCCTCCATGTTGGTCTTTATTACGGTCATAGCTCGTACTGACGCGAGTTTTGGAGAATACCGCGGAGACCTTCGAGCAGCTAGGTCGACGAGCGAACTCGGCACTTTCCGTCTATCACATTTTAATCGCAGAATCACTTGGCCGCTGGTGGGCGTTTAATAAGGAGATATATGTAAATTAAAATATTTTTAAATTTTTAACATTAAGAAACTGTTGATAACTCAGTCCGATATTTACATACAAACACACATTCGTTAAAGATGGATGTGTTTTAAAGTTTTTTTTTTTTTTTTTTTTTTTTTTACTTAAGGGGGGGGGGGGGGTAATAATAATGTTCCTCCCTGATCTCCAGCTACTTCTAAATAAAATTTGACCACTCTGTGCTGTATCTATTTTTCAAACTACGTTCTACTCTACTCTAGAAATAATTGTAGGTAGTTCGTTAAAACCACCATGCAGTTAAATCTTTAACAATAAAAAAGACATTAGAAAGGATATAAATATCTTACTTTTTTTATTTGGTCACAAAAGATTAAAAAAAAAAAAAGAAGAAAACTTTCTGACTAAAATAAAAATAATTAAAGTTTTATCATATTGTATAGCGAATACCCCTCTGACAGCCCCCTCTTTCACACACACACTTCTTATAAAAAAATAAAAATAAAAAAAAAATTATCACAATTGACAGGTGAGTGAAAGGAAACTGAAATTCTTGGTTTCTGCCAGTAATAAAATCTTTTTGTCTTTTTATTCATGTTTCGTAATTCGTAAGTGCCCCCTCTTTTTTTTTTATATGTATATATCACTTTGATTACAAAAGAACTTCGGACGTCCAGTTATTAAAATTTACGTTTGCATTTAAATATTATTTTGAGTTAGATTTCATTCTCAGGTTTCATAGTTTTTCTTTTACTAAATAATGAAGAGTTAATTTATCTATATTTGCGTATACAATAGATCAACTTATGATCCTGATGAAGTATACATTATTTTTGCACTTAACACTTAACAAAGTTGAAAAGTATTAATGACTTCGGTTTATCTATTTGTCTACCCAAGCTCTAATCCAGGAAATATTTATGGAATTTCTTGAAACTGATATATGTTATTCGAGTTTACTGTCAGATATTCCTTATTGAAAATGGAATAAACACCATCACTTGTTTGTATACAGGTACACCCAAAAGTATTCCAAAGTATTGTGTTCTATGAGAGGTATTTCTATGAAATAGCATATTTAAATACCTTTAAATATGGTTGAATAAATCTTATTCCTTTTTGCATAAATCTTAATGAAATTAAATGTTATTCATACGCACAAAAGAATGCCTTTTGGTGAATACAGTATTAGTAGCGTTAAGATTTCTAGGGTCTCAGAAAAATATTCAGTTACATAAGGGCTATAATTGGAAATTTGTTAAATTCATTATCGTTCATTGAGTGTTTTTGACACTTTCTATTAATTTTTAAGTCTAAATATGATTTGAATTATTGTAACTGTTTGTCCGACTGTCCCTCTGTCAGCGCCCGTAAATATTTGCAGAATTTCTTAAAAATGAATGATGCTATTAAAGTTAAGTATGGAATATTCTCTATTTGAAATGGATTTCATAGGCTTTGCACAACTGGTTTGTGTACAGGGACATCCACAAAAATGTCAATGCACTGCGTTTTATGAGCGACATTTTTTATCACATTCAGATAAATTTCTACTGCAAAAATAATAATGAAGTTGGTATTTGTTGATAATATGCTAAAAAAATGTTTTTTATAGAACATATTATGATTCGCAATCAGACTTACAGAACTACACAAAAAATATGCAGATATATTACGGCTGCATTTTCTTTTAAGTCAAGAATTTTTAACATTTTCCAAAAACGTTTAAGAGCGATTACGAATTCAATTAGTCTATCTCTCTGACTTTCTGTTCTTCTGTCTGCTCATTGTGTGATAAGATAAGCAAAGAACATTTAAAGGTGTATCAAACAACGATCATCTACAGTTGAAAAACGTAAATAATTAATGAGTACCGCATAATTTTTCATTCTTGTCTTTTATTGTATTTTGTTTATCTTTTCTTTTCTTTACTAACGGAACTTATACTTCTTACATATAGTAGAATACTGAATTTTTCATTTTTCCCTGCGGTATGTTTGAAAAGAATCTATATATACATAATTAAATAGAAAAAGAATTAACTAAAAGAAAAAAAAAAAACAGTTTTAAAAATAAAAGAAACATAATGTCACTAAAAATTATTAAAAAGTTGTATTTCATTTATGAAGACGACCGAAATTAATTTCCGGGGACTTTTTTTCCGGGGACTTTTTTTCCGGGGACTTTTTTTCCGGGGACTTTTTTTCAGTGACTTTTTTTCCGGGGACTTTTTTTCCGCTTACCGTAACGGAAAAATGGGTAAAAGGAAAAAAGGGTAAGCGGAAAAAATGGTAACGGAAAATTGGGTAACGGAAGAATGGGTAATCTGCGAATTGCTATTTGCGAATCATATACTGAAATTGACCAAAATTATGCCATAGAGTAAAACTATGTTTCGAAGGCATTTCATCTTTGATATTGATGATATATTTCACTGTCAGATAAAAATTTATTCTTTTATGAGGGCTGAATATTAGAAACTTTCATATGTTTTAGGATCCTTTTCGACCTTTAAAAAGAAAATTAAGCCCTTATTCATTCCTTTATTCACGTATTTAGGAGATTTTAATTATTTTTTAAAAGAAATCATAATGTTAAACTATTAATCTATCAATTATAATAATTTAAAAAAAAGAAAGAAAAAAAAATAGAGATGAAATGAAAGAAAGTGTTGAGATCAGGGCAGTCACTGAGACTATTTTTACTTTTCGGGCAGAGATACGTAGAAAAGCTTTGTTTGAGTTAAACAATGGCGACAGGAATTCCTTTTATTAGAAGCATTCTCTAGTTTTTATCTTGCTTCGGAAGCGTCACCCTGAAATCCTGTTTTAAAAAAATACTAGGGGTTTATCCGTCTTAAGGTGGGTAGAAAATGGCTAAGGAACAGGGGATGGAAAATGTGTAGTTTGTATTTTAAATTGCTCGGATTTTCTTGAATGTAACGGTTCACTTTTTGAAATTTTAGACATGCTTGGAATTTTTTTTTAAATGGGGCTGTATTAGTTGTGTTATTTAGATTTATTACGAAATGACGAGTAAATAAACAAGCAAATAAATACTATGAATTTATATATTTTATGATTATTATTTTTTCTTTCTTTCTTTCTTTTTATTTTTTTAATCAGCAACTAAAAGTTGAAAAATAATATTATACAAAATCCTCGGATTATCCATATTATTATAATACATCCTTGAGTTATGTCGGAAATGCTGACTAGCAAGTTCCTGGTCAATTCATGAATAGATTTTTTTTTACCTAAAAGTGTGAAATTTTTAAATTATATACTTATTCACAAAAGAATATTGATTTTTTTTTTTTTTTTTTTTCAGTGAATAGAGCCTAAAATGAACCACTGGATTAGAATAATTTGTAGAAAAATATAAAAAGTTTTGATCTACGCCACTCAAATTCTAATTTATGAAATTTAATGCATTTAAATAAAAAACAAGAACGAAATGATATTGAAAGTCCAAAACTACTCATATTTGGAGGAGGGGGGGGGGGGATAAATTTTCGAGATAACTCACTTAAATTTCAGTTGCTAAAAATGGAACGCTTATGAAATTCCCTGCAATACACTTTAAGCTATATATTGAAATTTAGTTAGTTGAAGTAAGATACTGAACTAATTAAAAAAAAAAAAAAATCCAAATTAAAATAAAATTTAGCTTATTTATTTTTTAGCTTTTTAACAAATAATTTTATGAGTAATACATTAATACTAAATACTGATTTTTTTTTTTTTTTAATTTGTTTTGAAGCTATGATAGTCACAAGATTCCCCACACTTTGACCAGTTTCCAAAAAACACTTTATTGGACACAGGACACCTTAAAACTTGTAAATTAGATGAAAACTTGATACAAAATTTTTGAAGGAATACAATACTTCCATTCAGCGGCGCCGACTTTAAAAAATCTGTGTGTGTGTGTGGGGGGGGGGGGGGATGAACATATTTATTCATACACACACGCACATGTATATTACAGAATACAGTATGTATAACCTGTGAATAAAGAGATCCTGTTCTAAACGGAATAGCACGGCAGAAATAATTTATACTTATTTAAAGGGAATTGGGAATTTGCTTAACACGGAAACAAATTTGGAAAAAAAATTAAACTAAAATATAACACATATTAACCAAATTTAACTTTAATTTCAAACATATTCTATTATTAAACAATAAAATTGTGTCACAATTTAAATACATATGAGCACTCGCTACGTTGAATGCAGAATTGAAAAATTATCATAGAGATACAGAAGTTTATTCTACGGTATTGAAATTTTAGAATCGAAGGCCTTAAAATATAAATAAAACTTAATATATGAATCTAAATGTACCAAGTATCAAAAACAATTCTTCTACATTCCAAACAAAAAAATATAAAACATAATTCACAAAACAAAAATAGTTTATGCATGTATAAAATAACTAGCAAATACAAATAAATGCGCATTTATCAATTTCTAGACGTCAAACTAACAAATGCCGAGCATATAATTAAAAGCCTTTGAAAGTGACAGTTTTAATCAGACTTAGAAAGACCCCCCGAAGGTCACTCTCTTTCAGTCCTAGGACCCTAGTGCTGTCAATCGGCCTTAATCCCTACAACCCAACAAACAACCTCAACATTTTGTTTGATAAATTTAAAATGCTTAAAGTATAATAATTATATTCTTAAACACACCATGAGTAAACAATATTCGTAATCATATAAAAATACATAAAATACAATGATAAATTCTCAAGCACAGCAGGAATAAGCATTACTCGTAATTATATAAAAGTACATAAAATTCAGTGAGGAAATTCTTAAATACACCGGGAATAAAAAATATTCGTAATTATAGAAAAATACATAAAAATAGTGATAAAATTGTTTAATACACTATTAATAAGTAATATTCGTAAAGTATTTAAAAAGAAATCGATCTTTTTCTCCGAACCTTGAACATAAAATTTATGCTACTAATACGAGTGTTGGTGTTAGGGTTAAGGCCAACTAACTGTGCTATAGTCCTAAGCCTCAAGAGAAGTGCCCTCGGTGGGATTTTTCTAAAGGGTCCTACTAAGCATTTGCGCAAGTTTCAGAGAAATGCGCGGAAAACTTTGAGCGGCTAGGCCAACCAGTGCGATCTGGGATCAAACCCGGCACCTTACGTTTACCAGCTTTTTGAGATCAGAACACCTTAGGCCACTAGTGAGACAGTACAAATACGAACGCAAGCATAAAACAATTTTATTAGTCTAGCTTCTTTTTTAAACTAATATTTAATTCCATCTTGGTAGCATTACGAATAATTTTTATTCTTGGTGTACTTGTTTTCTCTTTTCCTGTATTCACCTGTATTCATTCGTCTGTGATTCACCATAATAGTCTTTACCATTTATGTAAATCGAATTTACAAAACAAAATTAGGAGTAGCAGTGAGGTCACTGGAATAATACGCCCACTTCAATTTTAAACTAATATTGTGATTACGGTTAAGTTAAAATTGAGCGAAAAGGCAGAATCTCGGAATTATTTGTGTTAAATCTTCTTTTTAAGCTTTATAAACTATATTTGTTTTTATTTTTCGTTTTTACTTAAAATGGTGGAATTTCCCAAACTATATTTAATTAATTATTAATTTATTTGAGGTAATAGGACAAATGAACGTCATATCGCCACATTCATATTTTACTTAATAAATCGATTTAAGTTTTATTTTCCTAAAATAAAAATATTAAAAAGCGGGGGGGGGGGGGGGGAGAAATATTATTTGTACACCTTTTATTGATTATAAGTTCGTGACTTATCTAAAAAAAGTTCGTTTTTATTTAAAAATGCAAAGGGAAAAAAGAACCAACCATATAAATAAAATGCGAATATAAATAAAAGAATTTTTAAAGAAGTTGAATTAAATATCTCAGAAACCTTTATAAAAATTATATTCAGTTAAACTTAGGGAATAAAGTAGCATCAGGCGTATCAAATAAAATAAAAATAAAAAATGTAATAATAACAATATGGCGTAACTTTTGTGAAAATAGCTGTATTACTCTGCATCGATGTTTCTGGAAATTTTTGCTCTTCATGCACAAATCATGAATGATTGGGATTCCCATAGCACAGGGAAGGAAATTATCTTCTCTTGAACTCCCCCCCCTCCCCTCCTTAAAGAGAGCTTCAGCCTTTGCTTGTTTTTCCATTTATCTTTATTTATTTATTTATTTATTTATTTTTCAGTCGATTTCTGTCCATTTTCAATTACAACAACCTTGCTTTAAAGCTATGATTTTGGTGAAAAATAAATAAGAAACAAAGGAAAGAATTTATTGTGTAATAGTGAGTCAGTATTAAAAATTCTGTGTGTGTGTGTGGGGGGGGGGGGTTGAGCCCCTACAGAAATTTTTCTGATTATTGGCACCCCATTGCTTCCGTTACTTACGATAGTTTTGTAGCGAAAGTAATAATTTAAATTATATGCATCAAGTATTGCTACTGGATTAGAAATATAAAAAATTTCGATTTTTGGTGTTTGTTTTCAGATCTCTTGAACTTGATTTGATCATTTTTAGAAAATGCTCATCAGCCTGTGATAAAAGTTTTTTGTTAGCTCTTGCTCAAAATCTGATACGCAGAATTTTTTTTTATGAATTTTCAATGTGGCCACAATTAATCCGATACTTCTCATACATGTAGTGCAATTCCATTGCGAGAACGTCGCAAACTTTGTAGAAAGATTAAATAAGACAGAAAACGAAGGATTCCGAAAAAAAAAAAAAAAGAGTTTTTAAATTTATCACTGCGGCAATATGTGATACTGTTTTTCTAAGCTTTCGCCTTTTTTTATAATTTAAAATTGATGACTGTGCAATTTATAAAATATTGCTTTTGTCTCCAATTCTTATTTTGAAATTGGAGACACTGCGCTAATTTGTCACAAATTTTGCATTTTTTAAAACTCTCTTTACTATTACACAGCACCATATATTCTCCTATTGGTGACATTTGGAACTTTTTCATTTTCCGCGGAATCCTTGGCCCCCGTCTTTATTAAATTTCGCATAAAATTTACCACCATTCTCGAAATTAGATTGTGCTACAGTTCATTACGTGCACTGTCAGTTTAATTGTGGCCATCTTGTATATTCAAATACATCTTGAAATAAATTAGTGCTTATCAACTTTTGGTGCAAATCGTTGAACAGGTGGCGCTGTTTGTTGTACTGCAATTTCCCCTTTGTCAAGGAAGACTATATCTCAGCTTCTATTAAGCATAATTGCATAAAACTTGATTTGTGAAAACGGCATTATGTATACATATATTATTTTAATTTGGGTATATATATCGGCTGACACGTGTCAGCACTATAATTGAAATTCGTGTACGGCAAGGCTATATATCTACTTCTAGAGCGTATAAAAAGAAAAACTTTATATATCATGACTTTCCAAATATTTATATAGAACTTCAATTTTATTAATCGCATTAAGATTCCTGATCATGCTGAATAATAAATTCCTTTGTTTTAAAATATTTTTATGTTACTGACAATTTTATAAATATGCTGCTTTATATTGAAAAAAAAAGTCTTTAAAGTCTTTTTTTCACAATGACATAATTATGAACAAATTTAAAAATGCAGCTAAATACAATTTTTACTTATTATTATTATTTCTTATCAAAATACCGATGAGTTGATATAATTTGTAAACATCAATAAAATAAATTAAGAATATTTAAAAAAAAATTAACATTTTCCATACTTTTTGAAAAGAAAAATGAAATTATGAAATTATAATAAATTATAAAATATAAATTAAAAGAAATCTTTAAAAAATTATTTTGGTTCTCACTGGGAAGTTTCACAAATATTTACCATAAAGTTTATTTTTAGATATTAATTATTATTATTATTATTATTTTAGAAAATATATGCCTTTAAAAAATCCTTCATGAAAATCCATTGGCAAAAGCAATAATTTATCTGGAAACGGAAACTCTAACTTGATTTTTTTTTTCTCTACATCAACTATGTTTGGACACAAATTATAATTATTTCAGACATCAAGTAATTTTTAGGTATTAAGATAAGTTCCATTATTATATCATTACGAGACCGTCTGTGGCGGCCTAGCGCTTAATTTTTATACTTGTATTTCCAAATTTATTTCTCCTTGTTAGTTCAAATGACTAAATACTGGTTTACAGGATTTATAAAACAAATGACTTTGTCTCTTACTTTATGATATTTATATATGTTTTGGTTTCGAGGTCTAAATGTCTTCAAGAGATTAAAAATGACATCGCATCCTTTAATTCAAATTTTATAGCCATGTGTCTATTTAACTATTTATATTGCTCATTTCTCGTGACGTAGTTGAATTCTTTATATTTATTATCAGTATTTTCCCTGATATATCAAAATTCCGCAGATTATACAGATTGAATCAATGAAGGAATCTATCAAACCGTGCAAATCCTGCATAAAATTTCAGTTTCTTTATCTCAATACATTGTTAAATTTGTGATGTAAGTTATTCTGTTAAATTATTTTTTTCATTATTTTTTTAAGTTTAAATGCACACTTGGAAACCATTAATAAAATTATAGTTTCTTTATTCCAATGCATTGTTTTAGCTATTACATCATTTTTAACGTTAGTTCCGGGAACTCGGGCTTTTAGTATAAAAAAAGATTAAATCCTATACCGGTTTTTCAGACTACCTAATATGTGGCATATGCTATTAGTCTATACAGTCCCGTTTAATAGGTAAAATACAAAACAGTTTCCTTAGTTTTGTGGGCTGAAGCGCTAGATCTGCAGCAGTTACGACCTTGATTTGAAGCAGCTTTAACAGAAAATAATATTATTGTTAATAATAATTAAACAGAAAATAAAAGTGAAGATAAAAAATAATTTTCATAGCTTCGTTATGGATTACACGACATGGTTATATTATAAAAGGTTTGACGCTTCCAAAAATGTTTATTATATATAAAACATGCAAACAATTTTTAATATATTCTCTTTTACTGTCACTCCCCCCCCCCCCAATAAATAAATAATAAAATAAAATAATATAATATAAATAAATAAATAATTAAATAGGAAAATAAATTCACTGGTTATTAAAATCAGCCGCTTAATCTGATCAAATTACCAGGACCGGAATCAAATCAATCCAAACTACTTTTAAAGCCGCCGCTTAATAAAATCAACATCGCCGGCTAATAAACTCAAAAATATCTCCTCATCAGCCAAAAATATCATTTATCACACTAAAAATTTTTTTTATTTGTATTGTGATTATTAATTAATTAATTAATTAATTAATTAATTTATTATTATTATTATTATTACTTCTTTTTATAGAAAAAGAAATTAAAGCCCGACAAACCCTCCGTTATCGCTGATTGTCGAAGATTTTACTTTTGCAACACAGTTACAAATTAAACATAACTTACCTCCGTTACGATTTCAAGAAGCTATTCTTCAAAACGCAACTATAAGTTAAAAATTTGATTTTTTATTTATTCGTTACCATTTGCAGTTTTTTTTTTCCAAATTCAGGGAAGCAATACCTTTTCCTTAAGTGCAGGAAAGTTCGCCTGATACAAAAATCAGCCGCTTAATAAAATCACTTTGGCTCAGAACGAATGTGATTTTAATAAGCGGCAGGAACTGTATATGTATATGTAATATATATATTTTCATGAAAGAGTGATTTTGAATGTTTTTATTTTGCTTCAATTTATTTGCCTTAACTATATGAGTTTATTTATTTATTTTATTAATCTATCAAAAACTTTTCAAGATATATAAAATAAGAGAACTGGTGTGCAATCAATATTCAAACTAAAAACTTCTTCACACACCATAAAACTAATTGAAACACTACCGGTTTCGAAAGGAATGTTTTACCCGTCAAGGCAGTAGCATGTCTTTGCACCTGAGGAAGAAAGGCCACGTCGTTTCGAAACCGGTAGTGTTTAAATTATTTTTATGGTGTGTAAAGAAGTTTTTAGTTTGAATACTTCCAAGATATATTTTATAGAACATATGTACAGCTATTTGTCATGTTGTTTTATTTAGGTGCATATATAAATCTATGAAAAATAGATCCGTGTTATAAGTATTATGCATAAATTACGCTCTAAATTCTTCAGTGTACAAGTCATCTAGAAAAAAATATATATGCCTTTCTTTTTCTTTCTTTCTTTTTTTTTTTTTTTTTTTTTTCTTTTAAAAATAGAACAGTAATATTTTCTTTTCCTACAAAGAAATGAATTTAACATTGGTAAGTGAGTTAAATCTCACTGAAAGGTTTGCCCCTAGGTTTGCCAATTGTTATTGTGATAAGGTATCCTCATTGTATTTCTGCATTCCTGTTTCAACAAAGAACTAAACCAGTTCCCCAACAGCTGTGGGAGCGAGGGGATTACTGATTTTGATTTTTCACTGCAAAGTTAAATTTTAAAGATTGTTTTTTTTTTTATTGTGTAGGAAATGAAAAACATTCCGGATATTTTTTACCAAGGAAATACCCGAATATTGCAACTAAGAAAAGAAATTGTCAACAACAAAAATGTTAAAAGTTACCTTTCAGAGGCAGATGATAATTTCAATTCATTAATTTTTATTAATCAACTCATTTAATTAAATAAATATCGTGTAGTTGTACAAGCCAAAAATCCTTTTCATTTTAAAATGGCGTTTTTAGTTTTTCATTCACCCCATAACGGTCTTGCGTAATTGTAAAAAGCCAATTTTTAAAGTTGGTTTTCTCAACCACCATTTTATATTCAAAAACTTCCCAAGAAACATACAAAAAAAAAAAAAAAAAAAAAAAAAAAATTAGTTTGTACTAAATCTAAAAAATTAAAATGTACCTACCAGAATAATCGAACATAGACGTAATGTTGTTGAATTTTTTTGGAAGTCACTGTACACGAACTATTTATTTCCGGGTTTGGACTTCCTCTTCCTACTAATATTTATTCTTGAGTTGTGATTATAACAATCACACAGACATACATACACAAACCAACCGCTAAAATATGATTTTTAGATTCAAGGAACCTCAAAACATGGAAATATAGCAAAAACATAATTTCGAATATTTGAACTAAAAACAATACTTTCTCTGTAATATATGGGTAAGAGAAAGTGAAACATGTGTGTATGTGTTTTGAGGGGGAGGGGAGTTCCTTTTGTAAAGGGAATCAGTCAAGGGTTTCAATCCCAATAATAATTTTTCAGTAGCCTTTTAATATGAAAAATATTTAGAATACTCAGTTTGGACTAAAAACATAGAGAAAGACAGACGCATACAAACCAACCGCTAAAAAACTGATTTGTGGATACAGGGAACCTCAAAACGTGTTAGTATAACAAAAACACAATTTCGAAAATTTCAGCCAAACACATCTTCACTTTCGATGCACGGATAAGATAAAATAATAAAGAACCATTCATATCGAATGTTTGTAAACGGAATTCGTTAACTTTTAACTTTTGTGTTTCTTCTACTTAAAGACTACTATAAAAAATATTGATAGTAAGGACAAGATAATCTGCAATATAGGTTATTTTCGTGCAAAATAGTAGTAGCTAAAAAAATGGTACTTACCTTTATATATTTACTACAAAAATATATAAAATTGATAACAATTATCATTTAAACATTTTTATCTGTTAAAGTAAAGACATTTTAAAATCGTTATTTTAAAAATAATTTCAACTCTACCGATTGATAATGATTATTAAAATTTTTAACGTTGCCATTATATCCAATGCTATTTTTACATAAATTCCTTACCCATATACATAGTAGAGAAAGTATTGTTATTGGGTCAAATTTTCTAAATTTGTGTTAAATATACTCATTTTGAGGTCCATGGGATACAAAAATTATGTTTTCAACATTTTCTTTCTTTTCTTTTCTTTCTTTCTTTCTTTCTTTTTTTTTTTTTTTTTTATTATGATTAATAGTTTAACGTTATGATTTTTTTTTTTTTAATAATTAAAATCTCCTAAATTGTAGATACGTGAATAAAGGAATGAATAAGGGCTTAATTTTCTTTTTAAAGGTCGAAAAGGATCCTAAAACATGTGAAAGATTCTAATATTCAGCCTTCATAAAAGAATAAATTTTTATCTGACAGTGAAATATATCATCAATATCCAAGATGAAATGCCTTCGAAACATAGTTTTACTCTATGACATAATTTTGGGCAATTTCAGTGTATGATTCGCAAGTAGCAATTCGCATATTACCCATTCTTCCGTTACCCATTTTTCCGTTACCCAATTTTCCGCTTACCCATTTTTCCGTTACCCTTTTTTCCTTTTACCCATTTTTCCGTTACCCATCTTTCCGTTACCCATCTTTCCGTTACCCATTTTTCCCTTACCCATTTTTCCGCTTCCCAGTTTTAAAATATCTCTTATAACACTGGCAATATTTCTATTTCATTTCCTCATTCTGATTTGAAAATTTCGTAAGGTATTTAAAACTAATGACTTTCATAACATGGGTAAATAAGAAAAAAATTCACTAACCGGAAAAAATGGTAAAGAAGAAAATGATAACGGAAAATTGATAAACGGAAAAAATATGGTGAATGAAAAATATGGTAAGCGAATACTATAAAAATGAAACTTTTGGCGTGTTTCAAACTTACTTAATGTTTAAATTAATCATGATATGTGATACAACATAAATGGACTTTTGAATGAAAGAGAAAAATAATTCATGTTAATATTTACTGTTAAATTATTGCTTTTTCAATCGATTTTCAGGAGAGACTTTAGAAGCGTATGTTTTCCATACAAGTAAATTGACGTGTTAAATATATATATATATACATATATATATATATTATAATTAAATATTTCAGAAGTTAAAACTGTACATTTATTTATCATAAAAATTTTCTAAAATAAGTTTATATTTTACTAATTTATTATGAATTTATTTACTTTTTCAAAAAGGAGAAAAAAAAAATTATATTATTATTAATATTATTTATTTATTTATTTATTTATTAGAAAAAAATAGCAAAAACTGTTTTAAGCTATATTTTTCAACTATATCTACTCATAATTGTGTCACTGTATTGAAAGTGGTTTTATAATATTTAAAACTTGTACAATAATTTAATGTGCATATTTATAAATTTGACTATTGCAGGCAAGTACTTTAAAACAAAGAAATGTATCAAGATCCTTTTAATTCGATATCATTTTTAATTCTCAATATGCTAAACAAAACTGAAGTAAAAAAAAATCCTCTAAAAGAAAGTGATATATGTATATATATAATTTAATTAAAATTTTTGGACGGGTTAAACCAAACTTAAACTTTCAAATGGTTCTGATACGCCTATAAAATATTAAAAGCACCCATATAAAGCACCCATATAAAGCACCCATGCTTCGCACCTTACGTGGCGATTAGTGTGCTGAAGCATCAAGATATTTTGTTTGTTATTTGTTTGAGATTTATTTGTTATTCGTGGGTGCGAAGCACCGACAACAAAATTTCTCATGAGAGGATAGTTTTATATCACTTTGTATTGATCGCAATAAAATTTGATACAATTATTATTTACTAACTGTGACAAAACATGATTATTATATATAACTATATAACTGAGGGAGAAAACGGGAAAAGAAAATTATATAAAAACCACCCTTTTCGTTGCAAACTCCTCGCTCAACAGATACATTTAGTTTTTACTATACTAGTTATTTTATTACTAATTGAGAATTTTATTACCTTTTGCGACATCGAATATATATATATATATATAAACATCTCTTCTCTTCCTCTACGTTCCTCCAGGATATCTAATCATTGCTATATTTCCTATCTAATTAGTAAGTAACAATTGAAAAAATTTAATTGAAACTGGTGAAAAAATTATATAGATTTTTACTTTATCTTTTCTGTCAGCTCTCTCCCCGCCTGTAAATATGTTATGTAAATATATGTTATGTAAAAAAATAATTATTTAAAAAAGAAAAAAAAAAAAACTAAAACAATTTGTGCTTTAAAACGAAAGGATAAGAATCAATATAAGTTTGCATTGAAAAATCAGTTTTAGTTAAAAACAATTCTTTGGGTTTTGGTGTTTGGGATCTTTGAACGCTTGAGTCTAGGCCTGGGTGGGATGCCCGTCGTAAGCGTTTTCCGAAGGCAACCTAGCTCGCATCTATGCCAGTTTAAGAGAACGCTCAGTGGCTAGGACGATGGGTGCGACCTGTGTTCGAGCCCGGCACCTTTCGACTACCAGCTTAGGTTATTTTTTATTTTCTTTCTTTTTAGGAAAATAATAGTTTCATAATGAATTAGAGTGTATTTTTATAATTAATAAAAAATATAATTTTATTTTCCTATAAATGCATTGTCTATCAACATTTTTATTCGTTTGATTAAGAATGTGTTGTTTTTCAGCTACATTAAAATTACAACAAATATATTTCTATCTATCTATCTATCTATCTATCTATCTATCTATATATATATATATATATATATATATATATATATATATATAAAACTAAAATCAAAAGCTGAATCAAAAAATAAATAAATAAATAATTATACCCACTACAGAGTTCGGCTAGCAGCATGTCGAATTAGGAGGTTCAAGGTTACGTAACCTCACAACTCTTCATCAGAAAAAAAAAAAAAAAAATCAAATTTTGTCAATTTTACAACAAAAAAAAAAAAACATTAAATCATTAAATTCATTTTTTTACTTATTTTTATTTCATATTATTTCACGCGCACTTTTTATTTCCTAATTCAAAATTATTAAAAAAAAAAAAAACTTTTTCGATATTGCTTGTAACGATATTGATTATTATTAATTTTCTTTTCTTTTTCTTTCAATAATAATAATAAAAAAAGATTTTGATGAAATTCTAGAAAAAGCAGAATTTAGTTTAGGACGGAGGACTATTAGTTTTTTTTCCCCAAATATAACATCGCTTTCAAATTATTCAATTATATTTTCGATAAATTTTAGATTTCGATAAATGTCCAACTATCAAAAAATGATTTCGACAAATGTCCAACTATCGAAAACGACAACGCAAAAATCCCAGATTGAGAATAATGGGCCCTCAGTCCTAAAAAAAAAAAGAATGAAAGAAAAATACCAATTTTGTTTCTTTGATTTCTTTTAAATATGATTTATATTGTATTTTATTAAAACATGATTTTTACTTTCCAAATGTATAAATTGTAAGGAAATTATTGAGTCATAATCAAATTTGACTTGGAAATCTTAATGTACTTATAAGGAACTGGTGACTGGTGTACTGTACATATTTAAACATAAAAACTTTATCACACTCCACAAAATAAAGGGAAGCACAACTTGTTTCTAAAGAACGTTCTTTATCTTCAGATGCTATACGCATGCCACTTTGGAGGCGAAAGTAAATCTAAAACACAGGGAAAATTTAACGGCGGGTGGGAGCAATAAGAAAACTGACATTTTTAAAACTCTTGGATGTATTAAACAAAGATATGATTAAGAATAAAGATATTATTTTAATTAAAAACATAATTTCAGCTCTAAAAAATAAAGCAATAAAATGGTTTAAGTGCAAAATGGATATCTATATAGAAATCTATTCCTTCAAATGTGATCTTTTTAGAGATATAGTTATTTATTTATTTAAATATAAAATTAAAATTTCAGATTTAACGGAAATAAAGTTATCAAAAGAAATACTTATTGAAAACTTGGTCTTGAATTATAAAGATAAAATATTTAAATATATTATAATTAAAAATAATCTGGTGTGTCACTCACACGACTTTCTCTTACCCTGAAATTTAATACTATAAATACAGGTTGCAGATTACCAGGTAAGATAACCAGTACTGTGATGTAAACCTATGTTAAACAATTCATATTAGACATCTGAAGAGTTTTATATTATAATTAGAGTTTTATATGTTAAATATTTCTGCAGTGAAACTTAATAATAATGTTCAAACAAGAACAAAAGAGAAATGTAAACAACTGAATCGAATGATAAAGTTAAGACTATTCCATATCGTAAAATTGCAGAACATTTTATGCATACACACACACACACATATATATATGTAATGAATTAAAGATTAATAAGAACATTTTATATACACACACATATCTATAGACATCAAAGCTTAAATAATTAGAATTTCAATCACTTTAATAAAGGAATTTAATAAATGGAACATCCATTTAAATTTGTTATCGCCACAGTTCACATGGCAACTTTTAATATTACATATGTTGATTAATATTAAAGTATATTACTAAAACTGGATTAAAAATAAAACAAAGGTATCACTATATCACTCTTACTTCAATTTCATATAATCTGTAACTCTTATAAATAATATTGCAAGATAAAAATTTGAAAGCCACAATGCTTTGTTATGGTAGAGTTGAGGATTGTTTGCCTATCCAGCTGATATTCTTGTAGCCTCGAACCCAAAGTGGGAATATGGTCCATTACAGCCTTAAAAATCTTAAAATATTTGTAAAAACGCATTAAAGCCTTTAAATATTTTTATCAAACTTCATTGTTTGTTTACATTGTAAGGTACGATTGGCGCCGAGTTTAGTACGTAAATGCCGCCAGTTGATTTTAGTTTTGAAATTAGTGTAAAATGATAGTTGGGATAGAATGTTTGGTTGGGCAAGTAAAAGTCACCAGTTGAAATGAGTATTGAAATTAGAGTAGTCTAAGGTGATAATGTCGAGTCAAGGTAAAATGTTCGGTTGAGAATGAGAAAGTCCCTAGCTGGATCCTGGATATTTTGGCGATGTTGAGGGTGAGATAGCTGGTTGGAGGTATCCAGTAGAGGTGAATTTGGGTTAGCATGGAGTGTCTGTAGTTATTGGATAGTTAGTTAGAAAATTTGAAAACAGGATCTACGATAGTCTTAAAAAAAAGTATTTTGGTAAAATGAAGTGAATCGTTTTTTCTTATTATGAGGACTTTAAATACGCAAGCGAAGTGATGACGTCACAGGCCGTTCGTGGATACAAGAAAAATATTTCCTATGTTAAACGCCCAATGGATTTTTCGTAAAAAAATATTAAAAATCGAGGGAAATTATTTCCCGATTTTAATCCCCATATTTAGGTTTAGATATGTATTAGTTATCATGTGCTTGCGTTAGATTAAGTTGTTTTTGTTCTAAAATTGATAAAATTTGAATTTTAACTTTCAAAACTCTAGATAAAAAAAAAAAAAAATTCCATATTCCATTGAAAACATAAACATTTTATTTGAAAGGATGATATTACACAATAAATATCCAACTAATATACTAATTAAAAGGAAAATGATAAATATTCTATCATAATTTGAAGTGAAATTTGTTTTCAAATGTCTAAATAAAGTATCTGATACAAGATACTAATATGTTGCAGCGGAATAGATTTGATATCGGTCATCCTTGGCAGAAAAAAAAAAAAAATACATATATCGCCAAATTACCTGGCGAATATAATTTAATTCCTTTCAAAAATCATGCTTATTTAAAAAATTTATATTAAGAGAGTAAGGAATAATATGAAACAATATTTCGCACAACACATATTACGAAAATATACATCTGGCATGTATATTTTCGTAGTACGTTTTTGATCGCCAAATACAAAAACGCCAAGGACAACAGAGTTTTGAAATTTAAAATTAAAATTTTGTCAATTTGACAGCAAAATAACTCAATCTAACATATGTACATGATAACTAATACATATATATACCCAAATATGGGGATTAAAATCGGGAAATAATTTTCCTCGATTTTTAATATTTTTTTACAAAAAATCCAATAGGCGATTAACATAGGAAATCATTTTCTTACATACACGGACGGTCAGTGACGTCACACTTCGCTTGCGTATAGATCACTTAATGGAACACTGGGATGTGTTGTTGCTGTTGTGTTGTCGGGCCTATATTTTTTGTCAACCAGCAGTTTTTTTATTGTCATTCATATTTATCGATCGGGTAAAATTTTTGAAGTGAAAATTTCTTTAGGCGCGTTGAGCACTTTTGGGTGAACAAAAATCATTGAACTCCCGTCATCGTCAGCTAACGCTTTCCATTTGAAGTGAAAACTTTTGAGTGAACAAAAATCATTGAATTCGCGTCATCGTCAGCAAACGCTTTCCATCCTTGTATGATACAAATAATTTATCACACAATTAACTTGCTAATGTGATGTGTTAATAATTATATACTGTATATTGTTTTAAAATCTGGTGCGGCGTTACACGACTTCTCTCATCTCCGGGCACTGTCTCTATTGCAGTTAGACTTCACAAAACCGTGAGAAAGCCCAAAGCTGCCATTTCTCTCACGTTTTTACAATCTGGTGCGGCTCTACACGACTTCTCTCATCTCCGGACACTGTCACTTAAAGATTGCAGCCGGAAACGTTGCAGTTAGGCCTCACAGAACCGTGAGAAAGACCAAAGCCTCCATTTTTCTCACGTTTTTACAATCTGGTGCGGCTCTACACGACTTCTCTCATCTCCGGACACTGTCTCTATTGCAGTTAGACCTCACAAAACTGTGAGAAAGGCCAAAGCCGCCATTTTTCTCACGTTTTTACAATCTGGTGCGGCTCAACACGACTCCACTTAACTCAGGACACTGTCTCTTAACGATTGCATCCGGAATCGTTGCAGTTAGACTTCACAGAACCATGAGAAAGACCAAAGCCGCCATTTTTCTCACGTTTTAAAATCTGGTGCGGTTCTACACGACTTCTCCAGAGCTTCCAACCTAATCCGGCAAATTGTTAGTATCGCCCCTTTTTCTACACCACTTAATTTTTAGAGTATTTTTCTTCTTAATTCATCGTAGATACATTTGAAGAGAATTTCTCTAAAAATTAAGTGGTGTAGAAAAAGAGGAGGTACTAACAATTTGCCGGATTAGGTTGGCAGCTCTGCTTCTCTCATCTCCGGACACTGTCTCTTAAAGATTGCAGCCGGAAACGTTGCAATTAGACCTCACAGAACCGTAATAAAGGCCAAAGCCTCCATTTTTCTCACGTTTTTACAATCTGGTGTGGCTCTACACGACTTCTCTCATCTCCGGACACTGTCTCTATTACAGTTAGACCTCACAAAGAACGAAAATTATAAAATATCGAAACACATTTGATTTATAAACAAAAATTGAAAATACATTTAAATGATCACGTGGTAACCATCATGATCTAAACATTGTTTTCAAGATTTATCGTTCACATTCCGTCATTTTTGACGGGGTTATATACTAGTTAAAAATAATTACCCAATATTAAAATATTTTAAAGAAAACTCAGAAGATATATTTACAATTAATACATATGGTTTTGAAAACCTTTTTGGTAGTATCCCATATTAATTACTTCTGGAAATTTTTGAAAAAATCTACGAGGAATTTTGTCATGTAAAAGCCTGCGAAAAAGTTTACTGGATTAACTTTATTAAATTTTGTATCTTCGAAAATGTTTTATTTAACGGTGTAGATTATTTTTTTTACAAATTCACGGTATCCCGATGGGAACCAGTTACTCAAGAGCCGTCGCTAACTTTTTTTTTTTTTTTCTTGGTTCGTGTTTGAGAGAAAATTTAAGGATATTAAGTTTTATAGATATATTGATGACGCAATAGCAATAAAAATAATGGCAATAAACTGTGAAAATTTTGCGAAAATTGCAGCTGAAATCTATCTCTCCGACCTTTTCTTAAACCGTACTGACTCTGAAGACAAAATTCCTTTCTTGGATTTGAAAATTAAAAAAAATAGGTAAAAACTGGTTTATTGGAATCTATGATAAAAAGCAAGATTTTAACTTTAAAATTTGTAATTTAACGAATTGGTTCTCCTGTATCAGTCATAGAGTTTTAAAAAAATATTATGTTTACCCAAATTAACAGAATTAAAATGATTTGCAATAACCATTTAGACCTGAATTTGGCTCTGGAAAATCTCAACTACTCAATAAACATTTCTGTCTTCTTGATTACAATCTTGCTTAAGATTTATTATCAATTTCTGGCGATATTTAAGAACTGGTAAGTGGTCCTACCAGCCGAAGCGGGCTCTCTTTTTTTTATGTAGGGGAGGGGGGTTGGGTCAATTTTCCTCATTCTACTGACTATTTAAGATTGTTCTTGTATTTATTTATATTCTTGTATTATTTATATTTTTGTACTTTATATTAATGTATTTACTTTTATTCTTTATTTATTCTTTATTTGTTTTTTTATGCTTTGTATTATAATTAAATTCGTTTGCTGTACGGTCTTGCTTCCATCTGTGAGAAGTTGGGGGCTAGAAACGTATTTTTTGGCTAAATAGCCAACGTTTCGTCAGAAACTTCTCATATTTCATTCCATACATGGGGGAGCTCCCATGAAGAAGACCCTGATGCGTTTGGGATTAGTTTTCATTTATACTTGGTTATTTTGCTTATTTATTATAGTTTTTATATTTCCTTTAGCTGTATTTGCAGTTGGGTTTATAAATTCTCTGTTCCAGTTCTATATTTAAAAATTCAAGTTTTATTTCATCTAATTTTTAAGATTTATCATATATATATATATATATAATAAAGGGTGAGACACAGTTATCTTTAAAATCGTAGTTCTTGAATAATAGTAGATCCATCTATTATTGATAAATACCCAAATTAAAGTAAGTGCCCACAGTAAATGTGTCTGCAGAAAGACATCCTGCAGGCAGTGGGCACCTAGTCCTGAAGCAGTGCGTACATGAAAACTGCTGCCGTAGGCATCGGTACTCGAAGCTGGATTTAGAATGATTTTTATGTAATATATTAAAGTGATACAAAAAATCGTATTTTTATTCTTTTGAAAATTCATTTCAAAATAGTGACCAATGAAGCGGGCGTAGCGAGCTAGTAAATAAATATTTTCACAACAGTCAAATGAAATTAAATTTCCTGCCAAAAAACGTAGTAGTTGGACAAACTAAAAATATCACACTTCTTTTTTTAGATTCGTTAGCTGTTAATCGACACAAATATCACATTTTTTTTTTTTTTTTTTTCTAAATATGTTTGAGCAACCTTGCTATGAATATTCATTACTATACAAATAATTAATCAAAGTAAAAAGTCATTAGTCAAATCACTTTTAGAAATATGTATGAATATGCTCTTTAAAAACTTCAATTTGCTCAATTATTTTTTATTCGTTGTTGTAAACAAAATGAAATAATCTTAACATTATTTTTTTTTCTTTATAACAATAATTGATATAGTTTAAAAATTCATTCGAATTGCTGAACTCATTGTGTTGCTATAAATAACATGAAATAATCTAAAAATAACTTTTAAAATATTGATAATATTCTATAAATTAATTAGAAAGTTAGTGCCTGTTTTTTTCGAAAATCATACTCGACGTCCTAGCCGACTGATTTCCCCTTGCTTTTCTCTGAAACTCGTTTTAATATGAGCTAGGACAGGACACCTTTGAAATAGTTCAAGAAAGGCAATCCATGCTATAATACCTGTTGCACACAGTTGGCCATAATTGTAAAAACACTACTATCTACATTTTATCGGACATCTATTGAAAAAAAAAAAAAACTTATTTTTTTCACTGTCGACCAATTATTTGTTTTCAATGTATTTTAAAATAATTCTACTTTATTCAAGGTTTTCTGTCATAAAATATTGACAGTGCTTTTCAGCTACCTGAAAGTTATAATCTTCTCGTTCTAATAATTTTGTCCTTTAATGATTTTATTTAAATGAAAAAGGCTGAAATCTTCATAGAAAATGCTTTAAAATTATTAAAAGCAAGACAACAAACTCTAAAGCTTACGTTATCAGGATCTGAATTAATTCAATTTGCAAAGAAATTGGCCTTTATCGAATGATTAAGATTTTCTGTATTTGTGATAAAAAACAATTTTTGTTCATTTGATGTAGTTATTCTATAAAATTTAATATTTTTATTATCTTTTGATTTACATATTAAACCAGAACGAAAAATCTTGCGGTACGCATTGATTAATAACACTTTCCAAATGCAAGTAATTATAGTTTCGTATAATTTTCAAACCTCTTTGCCTACGTAATCACAAAAAGGACAAACAGAGGCTCTGAAAGGCTTACATATAGACTAATTGAATTCCTAATCATTCTTAAACATTGTTAGAAAGTGTTAAAAGTGCTTAACACAAAAGGAAACGTGGCCCTTATATTCTAATTGCAGCACTTTATACATGCGAATATTTTAGTACAGCCCTGTAAATCTGAAAGTTAACAAAATCATTTTTATACAAAATGTTATTTTAGCATATTAATAACAATTTTCAATTTTTTTATGATTTTTACAATAAAAAGTTCTTTAAATGTAATTTATAAAAATATCTATCTTAAAATGCAATGCATTGATTTTTTTTTTTTTTTTTTTTGGTATCCTTATACACAACGCATTTGTACAGGACCTGTTAATGCCATTAAAATTAGGAAATATTCTACAGTAAATTTGAATAACATGTATAATTTTGTAAAAATTCTGATATTATTTGCGAACGCTGGCGTCGAGCAGACGTAAAGATAGAGAGATAAACAGTCGGACCAGATAAATACACAAATTGAAATCATAACCGCATTTAAAAAATGATAGAAAGTGTTAAATCGCTTAATGCAAACGAAAATGCAATTTCAGTAAATTTCCAATAAAAGTCTTCAATGTAAATGAATATGTTTGCATGGCTCTGTAAATCTAATGCTAATGATACTACATTCTGTAGAAAGCATTCTTTTGTGCATATGAATAATATATTTTAATTTTAATAAGATTTGTGCAAGGTAAAGTTCTTCAAATTTGATTATAAAAATACCTCTCATAGAACGAATGCTTAGGAATACTTTTGGGTGTCCCTGTATATAAACTTTTGATGATATTTACTCCCTTTCAATTGGGAAACATCCGATAGTGGACTTGAATAATATGTTTCAATTTCATTAAGGTTTGTGTAAAGTAACGGTATTAAAATATGGTTCTTAAAAATACCTCCCATAGGACACAATTGCTTTGGAATACTTTCGGGTGTTCCTGTACATAAATCAGTAAAGGAAAGTAAAAGGTAATTCACTTCATTTTCAATAGGGAACATCAGATAGTGAACTTGTATGACATATATTAGTTTCAAGAAATTACAAGAATATTTACGAGAGTTAGAGACAGACAGACGGACAAACAAACCGAAGCTATTATCACTTTTCAACCTTGTTGGACAGTATTAAAAAGAAAGTAAACATACACTCTCTCACACAGATAATATATATATATATATATATATATATATATATATTAGTATTAGTTGTTAATTAGTTGAATGTATAAATGAACAATCAAATATGTATATTAATTTCTAATTATCAAATTTTGTCCCCTAAAAAATTGTTACATTTATTTATAAAACTTTTGTTCTCCCATTTACTCTCAGTTTTTTGTACTCCTTTTAATTACCGTTTTTTTGCCAGAGCAGAAAGCGATTTAATAATAATTTTCATGCAACGTATAAAACGATGCTGGAGTGCACCTTATCAATAGAATTTTTCGAATTTGAATATATTCTTTTGTTCTATTTTATCCATTGAATTTTCCTTAAATTTTTGCATTCATTTCGATCACCTGAGCCGCTTAGCAACGGCTCTTACACAATTTTTTTTTATAAATTTATTTGGTTATTTCCGTTGGAAGGGAAATCTTTTATATTATTTCTTTATTTTTTGTATTTATCAGAAAATAAAATGGTGATATTGTAGAAAAGATTAAAATTTAAATAATATTTTTTATGTTTTTCTTTCTTTCTTTTTTTTAGATTTTTTTTTAAACATTTTTGCGTAGTGTGTTTGAAAATATTTATTTATTTATTGTAATGTTCGAAACCATATGATAATAGTATAGAAAAAGAGCGAGTTGAAATTGAGCTTAATTTAAGTGCTGAGAAAGAACCATGAAGAACCTATGCAGCGCGG
>OZ005660.1:128827939-128947187 GCA_963930645.1 Salticus scenicus | reverse complement strand
TTTGCTGGGTAATTCCTATATTTAAGTTTTGCATTTCCTTTTGCAGCAATTGTGCGCATTGATTTGCAATTCTCCTTTATTGTTTTCTGTATCTTTAAACTCATAAATTTGTTGCAATAGTTACCTATATATATATATATTATGTAATTCATTGCGACTGTTTTTGAAAAAAAATATTTTAACATTGTTTGTGAATACTAAAAATTCCATTTTTATGTAATTCAAGTACTAAGTTGTGGATGATTTTTTGGGAACAGAATGTCACATTAACGAATTTTCAACTGATTTTGAAAGAAGATTTGTTGAAATCGAGCGTGCAAAAAATCGGTTACTGGGAAAAATGTGAGGAAAGCGGTCAGCCAGATAAATAACTATAAACTAAAATATTAATTTAATAACTAAAAAAAGGAATAATTAAAGAATAAAGAATAAAGAATAATAAAATTAAATATTTGAAATTTGTTCATATTTATTTGAAAAAATAAATAAATAAATAAATAAACACAATTATACAGTCAGTTTGCGGTTATGTGGCGTATGTTTCGATTAATTCATAATTAACCAAACTTTTAGATTTTTAAATAAAAAAAAAAAAAAATTAATTCTTCGTCGCTCAGTGACTGCATTAAACATTTTTTTTAATTCACTCTACATCAATATGTTCAAGGCGTTTGTCAAACTTCATATTTTCTTTTCACTCTCGTTACGCCAATTTTGTTTATTTTTATGTAAAATGAAACATTTAATGCATTTTCTTTTAGACATTTTAGCCAATAAATGGACGTTTGGTTGTTTTATTCCAGTACTTTTGTTTAATGTCGCATTCCATCCTTTGAAAGCATTATTGGTTTGGAATTGCTGTCCATGCACATTCTGTTAGGTTTAGAAATTTAAAAATATAAACTTGTTCTTGACACTCAATATTTTATTTAGTTTCACTCCCTTCTTTTATTTAACTCCATAATTCTTCTTTTTTTTTAATTAATCGGTAGTTGTTCAAATTAAAGTAATTCATTTTTCTATTTATTTCTATAATTTAAAGTTAATATATATTTAAAAGACTATAGTTTATGTAAAAATTATTCTATAATAAAATAATTCTTTTAATACGTTGGATGGTCGTACTCGTATGCAAATAAAATAAGTCTAAGTCATCTGCTTTAATGAAATAAATAGCTGAAGCGAAAATTGAACGTGTGACTTTTTCCGTTTAAATGTCAGGACTGGTGTGGAAAGGGAACATATTTTTCCCTCGTTAAGTTATGCCTGCATGTTAGTTCCGACATTATTGAAGCTTGTATAAAAAATCGTTATTATCTTTGAATTTCGGCTTCCATGATAACCTCGGCAGTATTAAATCTTGTGTAGAAAGCTGTTTTTCAGAAGAGGTTTAATTATATGTTTCCGATTAATTCGAAAATAATATTAGTTTAAAACAGGTTACCTTCAGTAAATATAAGCGTCAGTAACTATTCAGTATTAATCTATCTGCCCTGAAGAATGTTAGATATGTCTTCTAAATGTTTTATATTTTTTATTTTCGCTTGCCGTATTTTTATATTTTTATTTTACTAGACAAATTAATCTAGACTTTAAATAAAAAAAGAAAAGCTTTTTTTTTTTTTTTTTTCTTTATTCAGTTTTCATTGAACATTATTATTTGAATTGATCTCTGCTGAACATTTGAAGCTTTAAGATATCATCAACTAGGTATCTAAACCTGACACATTTCGTAACTCCCAGAGCCATTTTAGAGTTGTCGATTCATTGGAAAAGAAGATAGTCAATAAAATTTGTAAACATTTCTTTAGAGGAACTTGCCTAGCAAATAGGTCTGGAAAGCAAGCGTACACGATTTTCTCATGAAGAAGGCCAAGGTGAATTATTAATGAATTATAAGAATTTCTGCATATTTTATAAATTGAACAACTATAACAAAGAAAATTTAGTCATAATTTATATTGATTTAGGAGTTACATTTAAAGCAATTTTTAATTAAAAAATAACAATTCAAAGATTTATAAGTTCGTTTTTTCTTTAAACACTGTGGCGACTAAGTGACAATGCTAAGTGACAATGCTAAGTGACAATGCTTAATCCTACTTGTTATTTCTATCTATTGACTATGTGAGTGTTAAATTAAAGAAATTTAACTTTACATTCGATTCCACTAAACATTTTCTTACTTATATCTTTATAAATCTTAATAATTATCAAAATATTCAACCTTGTTTATTCAGCACTAAGAAAGAATTCTGTAACTGACCGCTAGAATCTGAAATGTGGCTCTAGTAAAAACATTTCAATGTAATCTTTATGAATTCTAGTCTCCTTTTAAAGTGAGTCCTTTTACCTCTACAAATAAATGCGAATTCAAGAGGCGAATTTTAGCAACTATTATACTTTTGGTATATGGCTCAATTGTAGAAAACTAAGTGAGATTTTCTTGCAGTACAAAGGATTCAGAATATTCAGACTATTCACAATATTCAGACTATTATTTCACCATCTACAAATGTATAGACTAGAAATTATCGATCATTTAGTCTATTCAGCCTATTGATATGCCTTATACGCATTGCTCGGAAATCTATATATCTAGTTCAGGGGTTTAGAAATTGACCACATATTCATTTAAGATGAAAGCGGTATATTTTTTCTCAGGGAGTGAAATGCTTATTGAAAGTAAGTACAAGAGAAAAATACACATTTAGTATTCTCTATACTGAGCAAAACGCCTAATACAAACAATCAAATGAGCACATAAGATATAAGTCTTGACTTATACACTGAACAACGTCGATATACCTTAACATATTCAGCCATATTAGCAATAGGCTTGATGAAACAAATTGGTTATTAAAAATAAACATAAAAATTATTATAAAATAAAACATGAGGTACGTAATCTAGATATGAATGTTAATAAATGCAAATTTTGCGTCACGCTATCCAAAACTGTGAGTAAAATTTATGTAAATGTTACTTTGTATCATAGTATCCAACTAAGTGAAAATTTGTGCAAAGACATAGTTTAATGCAAAGAAAACATTTGCACAAATTTTACTTGCAGTTTTGGATAGCGTGACGCAAAATACAAATCGATTTATTGAAATAAATAATTTCAATTTATAATGCAAGCTCAGTGAAATTGTGATTATTTGACAGTATATTTGAAAATTAAAAGCACTGTTTCACTGTGTAAATATACTTTATTGGACAAAACAAAGGTAATTTTAGTGGAATCTAAAAATAAATCTTTTAAAGTGACATTGAGACGTCACTGGAATTTTGATATCATTCCTTTTAAAACTGTTATTTTGAAATTGAAATGCAAATGAAAAAGCATCAGTGAGTGTATTTTATATATTTGTCTTATCTTAAAGTTAAAAATATTATGTTTGCATTGTAAATATAAATAAAAGAAAAAAGCAAATGATCAAATAAGAAAATCTATGTATATTTTAACTAATAGCAAAGCGTCAATTAAAATGTGATATCATTATTTTTATGACCCATATTTCAAAT
This sequence comes from Salticus scenicus, assembly GCA_963930645.1. NCBI lineage: Eukaryota > Metazoa > Arthropoda > Arachnida > Araneae > Salticidae > Salticus > Salticus scenicus. The sequence goes on along the minus strand of OZ005660.1, from coordinate 128,943,659 downwards.
TCTTATAGCGATAAAGTAGCTGCGTCACAAACTTTTAACCCGTTAAGGGTTTTTGTACTGATACACATATACACTCACCAATTGACAAAAGAAAAAAAAATGGACTTAAGATACTTTAAACATGTAAATCAGATGTAAACACAGTAGCGGAATTTGTGATCGAATACAATACTTTATCTACCTATGGTTGTCGGGATATGGAAGAAAAATAACATTTCATCAAAAAGGTTGAAGAATTATCAAGTTTCAATTGCTAAATCTATATAAGGAGGGGAAAATGAGTTTCTAAAGTAATATTTTAAACAATTCCTTCTAGAATAAATATTTTTCTAAATATTACATTCTTCAAAAATTTTTTCAAAGTAATCTTTTTGATATAAATTTCGCAGAAATGTAACAAAGAATTTTTTTCTCGTATAGAATATTTTCTGATATTAACTTTGATCTTAATGTTATTTTTAGAAAGAGATTTAGATAACAATACTGTTATTCTTTAATAATTTTTCTTAATATTTACTTTTAGCTAAAATAAATGTTGTCTTTACATTTAATGTAACCATACAGATTCTCTTTATCTTTTAATTTATATGTTTTCTTTATTCAGAATTAAATATAAGCAGCTTATATAAAGAATGGAAAATATCATATTTAAAAATCATATATATGTGTTTTATGTTTTAACATACAAAAATTATTTCATGGCACTTTGTAACATATTTTTATCTAAAGTTTATTTTTAACTTCATTAAGTATTAAAGATAATAAAGGATTAACTCTAAGTATTTTGCTATCTTAAAAAGATTTATATTAAATACATCTTTTTTTTTTTTTTTTTTTTTTTTAATATATGATGACTATATGATGGAGACATTATAAATGTACATTTTTATCGTTGAAGAAAGTTATCTTTTATTTTAAACTTTAATACCAAAGTAAATCCGACTCATGGATGTTTTAAAATTTGTTTTATTTTAGCAATTTTTATATAGCAATCATTTTTAATTTTAGTAAATTATATTTTTACTTTCCAAATATACATATATAAGGAAAGTATTGTAATCATGTCAAAAATCCGAATTCAAGATTTTATTTTTTCTATACGTTTTGAGGTGCCCTGTGTCCGTTTTCACTATTTTTACGATGATGTATGTATGTGTGTATGTATGTATGTGAGTGAACATGCTAGCATCTAAACACTTTGTTCAAATGAGCTGTAAGTTCGTATGCATGTTGCAGATGAGCATAGCACGAACCCTATTGATTTTGGTGAATCTGTCACTTATATTATTTTTTTACAGGGACACAAAGAAAAATTCTTTATTATTATGATCTATGAGACCAAAATCTTAAAAGTGCGATAACATCTAAACGCTTTATTCAATTGAGCAAAAAAACTATTCACATATTATTGGTCACAGTTACTCAATATGTATAGATTTCGAAGAATCTAGCACATAATGTTTTCTTTACAGGGACACAAAGAAAAATTCTTTTTCATTATGGCATATGGGACCAAATTTTAAAAAGTGCGATATCCTCAAAACGCCTTTTTAAACTGAGAAAAAAATTTATATTCATATTATAGATAATAAATAATAACAGGAGACTTCGCGTTGGAATATTAAAACCCGAATAAACTACTACGTCAGAAACGCCAAAGAAAAATATTTGAGGTGCATACAGCTGTTTCGGTAACCTAAAGTGTACCGTCTTCAGTGCAAAAAGAATTCTGAAACAGGAGAAGTGCTCGTATATATAGGAGAGGGACCGGATTTATTACAACCAATAGGATTTCGGAAGAGGTGGGGAGTGTGGCCAATATGAATTTAAGAGTTTGTAGCTGTGTGAACACTAGAAAAAATTGAGAATGTTGAACTTAATGTAAAATTTCCAACAATCAGACAAATAGGGAACAGTGAAATCACAATTTACAAGGTTTTTAAAATTGTTATAGATATGAAAAGCTTAAAAAAAATCGAGTTCATGAATGGATTTAGGTCTGCAAATTATTTTAGCTGAATTAAATTTAAATTTATGATTTTCCTCCCAGCAATGTTTAGAAATAGCCGATTTATTAGTTTCTTGTTTGCGGACGTAATTCATATGTTTTTTTAGACGAAATTTAAGACTGCGATTAGTTTGGCCAATATATGATAAACTACACTGACAGGAAATACTATAAATGCCCCAAATTATGCATATCAATAGGATCTTTTAACTGAGAAATGGTGAGTTTATTGGAAGGCGAAAATATTATTTTAAAATCATATTGTTTGAAAATTTTAGCTATGGTTTGGCTGGTTTTAGAAAAATAGGGTAAAACAATACTGATATTATATGTGACTGATTTAGTAGACGAAATACGAGGGAGTTGTAATTTTTGGATAGTTGGACCCGTTACGTTGACGACACCTTCACGCTTATCGCATATCTCGTCACAATATTGACCATGTCTTAGAAACTTTAAATTCAATTGACAGTAATATCCAGTTTACATATGAAATAGAAAATAATGGCACCCTTCCATTTCTTGATACCCTCGTCTCTCGCACTGTAAATGGATTTTCAACCACCGTCTATCGTAAAAATTTTGCAGTCTTGCTTCCTCCCCATGCGCGTTCATGTCACCCACCTAACCAAAAAATGGCTGCTTTCTATACTTTTGTAAACATTGCCCTTAATATTTGTTCAAATCCTATTTTATTAAAATCTGAAATTAAATACATGAAAGTCATCGCAATTGACAGAGGTTAGAACCCGTCCATTATAGACAAAGCTATCCAAAAATCACAACTCCCACGTATTTCGTCTACTAAATCAGTCACATCTAATATCAGTACTGTTTTACCCTATTTTTCTAAAACCAGCCAAACCATAGCTAAATTTCTCAAACAATATTATTTTAAAATAATATATTCGCCTTCAAATAAACTTACCTTTTCTTAGTTAAAAGATCCTATTCATATGCATAATTCTTGGGGCATTTACAGCATTTCCTGTCAGTGTGGTTTATCATATATTGGCGAAACTAAACGCAGTCTTAAATTTCGTCTAAAAGAACATATGAATTACGTCCGCAAACAAGAAACCAATAAATCGGCTATTTCTAAACATTGCTGGGAGGAAAATCATAATTTAAAATTTAATTCATCTAGAATAATTTGCAGACCTAAATCCATTCATGAACTCGATTTTTTTAAGCTTTTCATATCTATAAAAATTTTAAAAACCTTGTAAATTTTGATTTCGCTGTTCCCTATTTGTCTGATTGTTGGAAATTTTACATTCAGTCCACATTTTCTTAATTTTTTCTACTGTTCACACAGCTACACAGCTACACACTCCTAAATTCCTATTGGCCACACTCCCCACCTCTTCCGTAATCCTATTGGTTGTATTAAATCCGGTCCCTCTCCTATATATATGAGCACTTCTCCTGATTCAGAATTCTTTTTGCACTGAAGACGGTACGCTTTAGGCTACCGAAACAGCTGTATGCACCTCAAATATTTTTCTTTGGCGTTTCTGACGTAGTAGTTTATTCGGGTTTTAATTATAGACAATAGTTGCATGAACTGTATAGAGTTTGGTGAATCTAGCACTTATAGCTTATTTACAGGTACACAAAGAAAAATTCTTTATTATTATGGCCTACAGGACGAAATTTTAAAAAGCGTGATAGCGTCTAAACGCCTTATTCAATTGAACAAAACAATTACACACATATTACAGGTCACAGTTTCACGATCTATATAGGTTTTCGTGAGTCTAGCACTTCTAGTTTTTTTACAGGGACACAACAAATAATTCTGTATCATTATGGCTTACGGGAGGAAATTATTTAAAGTGCGATAGCATCTAAATTCCTTATCAGTTTGGGTGGAAAATTTATATACGTGTTATAAGTTACCATCACACAAACTATATGGATTTTGGTGACTCTAGTACTTAACGAATTTTACAGAGACGCAATTAAAAATTGTTCATCATTAAGACCTATATACATAAATTATTTAAAGTGCTACAGCCACTAAACTCCTTATTCAAATAGCTGAAAATTTATATGCATATTATACGTCACCGTCATATGAACATTATGAACTTCAGGGAATCTAGTCCTTATGATTCTTTATACAGGGACAAAAGCAAATTTCTTTATAATTGTGGCATATGGGCTCAAACTTTAAAGGGTGATAGCGTCTAAATGCCTGATCCAATGAAGCTAAAATTTTATGTAAATATTATAAGTCACTATTGCACTAACTATAAGCATTTTGATGGATCTAGCATTTGTAAGTTTTTACAGAGACACAATTAATTATTCTTTATCATTATGATCTACGTGTTTGGTAAAATAGTGTTAAATTAAAAATTGTGTAGTATATAAAGAAAAATACCCAAACGCCCTATTATAATTTTCTGTTTTGTTTATTTAACAACTCCTCTTACTTTACTATATCTACAAAACCGTTAATTACTCAATGTTCGGAAAGTCGAGTGGAGTCACTGCAGATTTTTTTCTTATGTTAGATGAGTATGAAAAACTTAACGCATATTTTAATTAACATACTTTGTTAATTGAACTTGAAATTAGAAATTCTTTAAACTATTATATTTACTGATATCTTAATTTTCTGACACCATTAATAAAACAATTTTGTATAACTCCAAAAATTTTACACATTTAAAGTTTCATGGAAAACAGTTTAATAATTGAAATTATAATAATAACATTCGTTAATGCAAAAAGAATATTAAATATGTTTAAATTTTTATTGATTAATAATCTTGCTAACTCAACGGACTTTCTTTAAAACATTCTATTATATTTTATACCCAAACCAAGGTGACAATATTAACATTGAACGAGTGTAAACATATCTTTCTCAGAGTTGTAGTTCTAAGGTTATTTTGTTGATGTAAAAATCGACTGTAACTTTAGACTGTAGTAATTATGTTTATTGGTAACAACTGGCAACAATTGTTTAAAAAGGTTTTTAAATATTTACCTTTATTCCTTAAATATAAAATATATCAATTATAAGTATACCGTTAAAAAAAAAAAATATATATATATTATTTTCGTCTATATTACTGTATATCAAGGATTCCGTACATTTCAATGTATGGCTACTGCTTCCTATTGTTACATTGTGAATTAAAAACTCTAATCATAGCAAACACAATTTATTTGTAAGCGTAAATATCAGTGCAAGTATGCATTGTATGTATATATTTTTAATTCCAAGATTTCTTTCTTTTCTTTCAGCAAACTAATCATTTTTTAAAGAATAATTTTCTTCTACATGTTTGCACATCCCACATATTATCACTGTTCCGAAAAATGTGCATTAAAGAGCTTGAGTATTCCTGCTGTAAATGGAGACATAAAAATTTGAAGAATTTATTGCCAATATTTTTTTTTTTTCGTTTTGTATTATGTATAGAATAAATAACGTATTTTGACGAATATATACAGCTTAAATTAAAAAATAGAAAAAATAGATACAGCCAACATTTTAAATTATAAATTTAGCTTCGTGTAACGTGTGCCCAACAAATTTTAAAATGTATAAAATATAAAGTAAGTAATTATCATGCATTAATTTCATGGATAATATGTGAGGATTAAAGTATTTTGTAAGCAAAATCTTTTTTACAAACATTTGTTAGTAAATAAGGCGACCAAAATTTTTAGGCCCAATTTAAGGAAAAATCATCGCAGCGTCCTCAAATTGAAGAGCCATTCAAGGATACAGTAAATTATGCTTGAATTTTATGACATTTGAGGACAAATTTGCAAATTCGAGAACATTTGTCTCAAATGATTTTCAAATTGCTGCGGACATAGATCGAAATTTGAGGACTGTCCTCATGAGCCTAGGACGTTTGGCAATAATAAATATAAAATAAAGTAAATATAAATATAAATTTTTATAGTAAAATTTTTGAAGGAGAAAGTTTTACTGAATATATATATATTCATTAATTAAAGTGTATTTGTATAAAAAAACACGCCGAAGGTAGCACTAATTGTATATATAACTATATATATATATACACATAACTTTGCCTATTTGGATTTACTATTAATTTTTAAAAAAGTTCACATGCACTTTGACTATAGCTGCAATTGTGCTTATTCTAATGTGTATTAATTCAATTTTTAACTAATTACTTTGATTAACTTTGTGATAATCCTTTACCTTATTTGGCTAATTGTGGATGTATGCTTTTACCAACTCTTTGATGTAGAATTGATTTTTGTTGTGTCAGTATTGGCCTGTATCTATTGAGTGCTAAATTTTTAAGGTTAAATTTTATTAATTTATCTATCATTTATACATATATATATATACACCCCGCGACAAAAATATAGGTACAAAGGGTTTTTTCTCTGATTTTTCATAAAATAACATTATCTAAATTGTTGTTATCAATTATTATTATCATAAAAAGACACTATTCCCGGAATAATTTTTGTTTTAAGACTAATTTAGAAAAGTTAAAAGACTAAAATTTTTCTAATTTAACACTACACTCCGCGACAAAAAGGTAGGAAGACAGTTTTTTTTTTTTTTTTTTTTTTTTCATAAAATAACATTATCTAAATTGTGCTGATCATTTATTATCATAACAAAATATTATCATATCAAAAACATATTAAATATTTGAATCATATTCATAATATTCATATTCAAAATAATCATTTCAAAAAAAAAAAAAAAAAAAAAAAAAACTCTTTTTCCTACTTTTTTGTCGCGGTGTGTAGTCTTAAATTAGAATAATTTTAGTATTAAAATTTTTCTAAATTAGTCATAAAAAAAAATTAGTCCGGGAATAGTGTTGTTTTACGATAATAATTAATGATTAGCACAATTTAGATAACGTTATTTTATGAAAAATCAAAGAAAAAACCCTTTGTACCCATATTTTTGGCACGGTGTATATATATATTACATTTTAATAACTTTTTTTCGTAAAAAATGAATTAATTACAACTAGCTATTAAGTTAAATTTTACAGAAATTATTCTTAATGTGATTTATTAAAAGAATATTAAAGTATTTCTCAATAAAACGTATTTCAAAACCTTCTAAATAACTTCTTTCAGAATAATTAATGACAGTAATTGCACATACTGAGCGTAACGCCTGTTAAGTTTTGGAACAAAATCTTTTGCGTCCATTCTTAAAGTGATTCAAAAAGTTTAATGATAACGCAGGCTAAATAATTAGTAAGCGAAGAGAAATTTTAGTTTACAAATCAAAAAATAATGAGGAAATTAATTTAAAAAATCTGTATGACATATTATATCTCATGGAAAATATGAAACTTTCTTAAACGAAGAACGAAAAATAAATTTTAAAATTTACATTTTAAGTTGTTTTTGAAAATATATTTTAACAAATTTTTCGCCTAAAATTTATAGTCAAAATGAAATTTGTTTTTGTAAGGAAAGCATTTACTAACTGCTATATTTGCGAAATTCGTAATGACTTTTCAAGATACAAACTAAAAACAGTAATCAGTATTTTTTGATTCCACGAAATAGTCCTTAGAGATATAAGCAATAAACAGTATGCATATCATCACATTATAGTAATTAATGATAATTTTGGGCGGTGGTACTTTTGCCCTAGTGTTGCACTGCCACATGGAGGTCGAAAACGTTAAAACAAAATAAAAAAGCATATACTTCTTTGGTTCCTTCCATTTTTTCTAAGATTGATTGGAGATTTTTAATCTAATATAGGAATTAATTAGAAGAGACATGGGGATTTTAAAAAATGATAAACAAAGACAGGCAGAGTACCCTATGAAATCATTTCTGGGACAACAAAAGTCTACATGTAGCGTCTAGTGCCTTCCAGTGATACTAAAACGAGATATATACGTTCTATGATTACAGTTTATATGATCTTGAAACTATTAGCACTTTAAAGTGACATAGGTAGATAAAGGAATAAAAAATGTCTCAAGGAATGTTGTAAAATTTTAAAATTATAACAATAATAATATCAGCAAATGAAAATAAAGATATTGCATTTAAATTTCCTATTTTTGTATGAAAAATTTGATTTGATTTTATTTTTTTTTCTTTTACGTAAAGATATTGCTTTTCTCTTCACCCCTTTAGAATATGCATATACTTTTCTAAGATTTAGTGAATTTGAGTATTTTTTCACTTTTGAAAAAAAACATTGTATTTTTTTTTCTTTCCTGACAGATTTATTCTTTTCCAATCCTGCATAAAGAAGGAAATGCAACAAATATTTTCTTAGAGATTATTTTTAGTTGAAATTTATACATGCATTATTTTCATCGAAATATGTAGATCTGATATCGATTTTAAAAAGTGAAAATTACACTAAAATTTCGGATGGCATACAAATTATTCGAGAAAAATATTACTTTTTAAAGTGATAAAGAAGAATAATTTAAGAAATAAAATTGAATGGATGTATTATTAGCTATATACACACACATATATAAATTTATGTGTATGTGTGTGTTTGTGTATAAAATTTAAAATGTTACTAATACTATCGAATTATAGGTTTACATATCACATGAAGACGGTATTTCTATAGACTAAGAAAAAGCTATTTGATTATAATTATTATTATTATTATTTTTTAAATTTGTTATAGTTATAGATAATGAACAAGAAATTAAACACAAACAACATGCACTATAATATTAAATTGTATTATATTAATAACATGTATAGTTAAATTATTAGTGTGAAATAATTAAAAATATTTAAATCTTATTTGCATCAGTTAATAAATAATTATAGTAAATAAATGTTTTAAATTTGCAAATTGCGATATCATATTCCTGTAGTTTTAGAAAAAAAAATATTTAAAATATATTACACACACACACAAACACACACACACACACACACACAAATGTGCAATTGCAGTCTATTGTCAAAATTCCATTTTAGAGCACTTTAGCGTATTTATGCTGCATTGAGAATAATTTTTAAAAAATGTATTTTATTTGAATTGGAGGTATCATTTAAAAAAAATTATGTAGAACATCTATTAAAAGAACTGATGTCTTCTACACTGCATATATTTCATTTCTAATTAGTCATTTAAGTCGATCTAATAATAAATCTATTCAACAACGGTAGTTTTCTGGGAAGCTTGTATTACGTTTTTTTTAAACAAACATAAAAGTTTTTCTTAAAATATAAGGAAAACAAATCGTGAAATAGAAGTTTTTCAGGTGCCAACTTCGCAGATGATTTATATACCAAAAAAAAAAACCTTACACTGGTTACATCTTTAAGTTCTCTGGAAATCCACTGTGTTGAGAATCACGAAAACAACTAAGTTCAACTTTATGAAGCAACGATCTTCAGAACATTAGCCTTTTAGGAGATGGTTTTTACCACTACACCTGAGCCTGAATGAACGTGTCAGAAATACATTTACTGAATAAGTAAAATTTATTCTTATCGTTACTTTTCGAATTAGCAACTGAATGAACAATATTTTATGCACAAAATAGTTGTAGAATCATGTTATGTTGAACTGAACACATTACTTACTACAAATAAATTGAAAATATGCAATTTGCGGTAATATTTCTAGAAGTACATATTTATATCATATACTAAAAAAGTTACGAACGTTCAGGAAAATAACTGTATGCTGTGATTTTTTTAAAATAGATTAAAGAACGCTTTAGATCATATGCATCCGTAAAGAACAGCAAGGTTAAAGCCTGCAAAAAATTTAAATGTTTGAGACTAACTGAAATGAAAAATTTACCAATTATAGACCTTTTTTTTTTTTTTTTAGAATAAAATTAAGAAAGCATTCTTAAGAAAAAGTGTCTGGTATATATTTTTGTTACAACAATTTCTGTTCCAAATACTATGATTAGTGCTTCAATAAAAAAAGAAATATCTCATTGCGCATGCTCTTCGCGCGCACCACTCTTTCGAGGCGCGCCGATCTTCCGAGGGTAGGCAAATGAACCAGCGATGTCAGATTGGGGATTTTGTCCCCATTTTGGGGTTTTTGAAACTTCTGGGGACAATTTTGGGGACCAAATATTTGTGGGGACATTTTTGGGGAATTCTAAAATTTTTGAGGACAAATCTAGGGAATTCTTCAACTTTCTGTCAATGTTGCCAATTTAATGATTTATCCCTAAGACTAGAGACTTAAATAGCTTTATTGTTATTTGGAGATTTTTTTCAAAAATTGCCTTCATTTGGGGAAAACTCTGAGCTTAAATCATAGAAAAATCTGCTTGATATTTTTATTTATTTATTTTTATTTTTATTTTTATTTATTATTATATATATATATATATATATATATATTATTTTCCCTTTTTAGTAGAAATAAAATTGGGGATTTTTTCGACCCCCCTCCTCTGATTTGGGGAAATTTGAAGACCTGTTTGGGGAAATAATTTTCGACCATCTGGCATCACTGAAATGAACTTTTATTTCTCTCTTTTGATCCTGAGGTAGTTCACATGGTGTGCTGTATTTGTGTCGCTCCAAAAAGAACTGAACTTTCTGCGTGAATGGACAAAAAATTTTCTGTTACATTCTCGTTCTGTTACACTCTCTGTGAAAATATAATTATCTTATTTACTTGTAATTAAATTTCCTTTGGTCTGATATTTTTTAACCTCCAGTATGTATATATATATATATATATATATATATATATATATATATATATATATATATATATATATATACTGAAAAAGAATTACAATTTTCACAAAAGTAAAATATATTTTCAAAATTACTACACCAATTAATTGCAAATTCTTATCAGAATTCATTGTACCTCATTAACAAACATGGACAGTATATTTTTAAATCTCTAGTTCCTATAATTTAACTAACAAATCAAACTCTAACTTCTTTAAATCACTTGTATTTCCTGCTTTAATAAATTGTACGATTTACTCAAACATTTAATATTATCTTCTATCCTTTTCAATTTTCTATTACATATTCAATAAATCTGGAAATTGGTAAGTCATTTGTAACATTAAAAAAAAAAAAAAAAAAAAATGTATATTTCTGGAATACCTACATAGCTCGTTTTTGATATATGAGTTCTATCAATGGGTACTTTTAAGTAGAGTAACTTAAAATTTTGCACATTCTGGAAGAAAATTACTTTTGGTAAATCTCTTGTAAAATGAGAATAAAAACTGCTAAATATATTACTGGAGATATTTTGAGCGCGTAGCATAAGGAAATTCTCACAAATATAAGAAAGCATAAATTATTTATTTTAACCAAGTGAAATAGTCCATTAAAAATTTTTAATCTTAGCTCAAATAAAGCATAAAATTGCTTACTCTTTAAATTTTAACAAAATACAATCAAGAACATCTGAAAAAAATGTAAAATATTATGTTATATTTCTTCTGACAATTTTCAATACAAATAGAGGAAAAAAGATGATCTTATTTTATAAAAAGATATAGAATCTTAGATTACAAGGTTTAAGAGAAAGTTAAAATATTTTTATAAGTAAAAATGTGAATAAAAGGTGAATTATATTAGTAATCTGGAAAACTGTAATGAACGAAAAAGTGTTTTTCCATATAAAATATTTGTAATTCGTTACTTAAGTTCTTATCAGTAAAATGCTTCCTTTTACTATGCATGCAATGTTATAACTTTTTTTTTTTCTGTTAGAGTTTAATGGCTAGTGAAACACATTATAAAATGATTTTTTTTAAGAATAATAATTTTTTATACTTGAACTATTTGAATTAAAAAAAAAAAAAAAAAAAAAAGAGATTTAAAAAGATTTTGATAAGATTTGTATATATGAGTCATACCTCAATATATACGAATTATATATATGCGAACACTAAAGAACAAAATTTTTTTAACTAACTCCGTCGCTTTTAATGATCTTCAATTAATGACAAGCGGGACTTACGGTTAGTTATAAATAATATTTTTCTTTAGAAAGATATATATATATATTTTAAATATGTTACGGGAAATGTTGTACATATTATTCACTTCGACGCAACAGAGATTAATTTTGCAACTTTGACCAAATATTTGTAAATTTGTACGACTGATAAGGTGTTAGCATTTTCTGTAGTATTTACCTGTTCGAAGTTATAAATTAGTGTCATAGAAAAAGTGTGATAATCACAAAAGTCATGAATGTGGAATAAATATATGAAAAAGTATCTGGGGTAGTGAAGCAAAAAATCTGTGGCTGTAATAGACCAGATATTCACTTAAGGGCCCGCTTCACTCACTGTTGCCAGAAACTGAAGCTAATGTTATTCTACGGGAAATTTTCTTTACTTATAACGCATTAAGTAATAAATAATTTTTTATTCTGTTTTCACATTAAGAAAATTCTCAACTGTTAAACTGACGCACCTTTTTTAAAAATGCATATTATTATTTTTTACTATTTTATTTTCAAGCTGTAAATAACGAATTTTCAATATATGAAATTTTCCATTTTGTTATTTCAAAATAAAATAGTAAAAATTTAAAAATATACGTTTTTAGAAAAGGTGCATCAATTTAACAATTGGGAATTTTTTGAATGTGAAAACAGATTTAAAAATATATATTAGCTAATTATTTATAAGTAAAGACAATTTCCAATAGAATAACATTGTCTCGGGCTTCTGGGACGGTAAGTGAATGGGATCGTTAAAGTGTGCATTTTTTCTGCATTCTTTTGCGCAATAAGTATACACACATGTTCATTTATTTTCTTTTTTAATCTTTTATAGTTTTGCATTTTTAATGTAAATTGTGCTTGTTTTATTGAGTGATTAGTCAGTAATTGGCCATAACCCAATTATTAACTACTTAACCACAATAAATAAATAAATAAATAAATAAAATAAATAAATAAATAAAAATAAAACAATAATTAATTATACAATAGTTCTGAATATAACTTGAAAAATACTGAAATATCATATATTAAAATACCCAGTTGCTGTGTCCGATAGACACAGATGATTTGATTTGATGTTAATGTAAAACAGTTACAAAGTTTTTGATAAAGCTTAATGTAAGTACTTGTTATAATAATAGCCAAGTATTATTAAATGTTTAATTCAATGTTAAATCGTCAAGCTGAAATCGGTACCAAAATTTTTTAATAAGGTACTTACGTCATTTATATTTATTTTAACTAAGTATATATATATATTTTTTTTTACATAATAAAATGATTATTTTTCTTGAAATTAAGGGATGATAAACTTCTATGAATTTAGAATAATGTCAGTGCTACGCTGTTAAAAATTTGGTATTAGTTTAAACCAAAACTTGGTACGGAATTAGCTGCAACCACCCTATAGTTTAATATTTTACTATGATTTGGTAATTTTATGTTGAATCAAATATTGATATTATGTTACACAAAAAAAAAAAAAAAAAAAAAAACTAAGGTGGGGATCGAAGATCTTCGTGTCTCGAGTCGAACACGCTAAGCAATATGCTACGCTTTTTTGGCCGCTAATTTTGTTTTATTGATATTGATAAAATGTACTAAATTTTCTAGAGAATTTTCTTTGCCCATGGATGAGTTGTTGCACATATTTTACACTTTACCCAGTGTTTTCGATGACGCTCTTTAATTTAAGCTTGGTTTGGTTTCAATAGGAATTTTATTGCTTCATACTTCTCTTGTGAGTTGATGTATGGTAACTCCAAGCTTTGGTGCAACTTAAATTCAATCGCAAGACGTAGAAAACTTAAAAGTGAGGTTGAACCACATTATACTATTGCTTATAACTTTGCTCCGTATGGTGGTTCAAGTTTGAACTGACATTTTTAACAGTTTTCTAAAAAGCCAAATTCATCAGCTACTAAATTTTAGCTTGTTTATAATGTTAAATATATTATGAAAAAACTATTTGTTTTATTATAAAAAATAAATGTTTAAATAAATGCAATAAAATTAGTCATTGTTTTAGTGTAAATTCCTGCCATTTTTCTAAAAATCAATACAAGGTAAAAAGCATTGAAGGTAATTTGTTTATTAAATATCCTCTAAAACATAACGTAAAAATTAAATTAAATAAATAAATAAATAAATAAAAATAAATAAAAATCTTGCAGAGGAAAAATGTATTTTTAGACCTGCGTAATTATTGTAAAACAACCCTTATTCAAAATATATTTCAAGAAAGAAAAAAAAAAAAAGACTACAGTATATTCTGTTGAGAAATGTGAACGAAAGTTTCATTGACAACAGTTTTTGAGATTGAAAACTGCTTATTATATTTCAAGAAATATCCTGCTTTAGCTCTTGATGTTAGAGTTGTTACATAATAATAATAATAATAATATTTATAATAATAATAATGAAACACGAGATGGCATTGCTAATTTTTGAGAGATATGCACCAGCATTTCAGTGATATCAGTGTTTTATAAGGTGAAACTATGTATCATATTTCATGAAATACCGAGCTTTAATTCTTGATCTTAGAGTTGCTATATAATTTTTGCCTACACACACAAACAGTCGTTTTTTTTAAACATGTGTTAAAAGTACACAGCACCTCTTAAAAACTGTAATATATACAATAATCGGAAGTCAAATATTTTACTCAATCCAATGCATTCTTCTTACAAATATAAAGTGGGAGGGGGGGGGGGAGGACACAACTTCATAACTTTATATATATATATTAAAAATGCAAAATGCTAATGCTTTATTAATTAGCAGATAATAACCTTTTTTTCTGTATTATTTTTAAAATTGAATAAGTCTATGCTTTCTTGAAACTATTTTTGAAAATAATAATGATAATAATAATAATAACAAATCTTTATAATTACTTTCCGGCCTTGAATACTCTTATTTTTATTTTTATTTATTTTTTTTATATTTATTTATTTATTTCACATTTTTTTCACTTACATTTTTAAATTGTTTTCAGAGGAATTTCCGCCCGCACATTTTTAAAATGTAAAATAATAAACGACTTTAAAATAGAATAATTAGATATTGTAATAAATGAAAATAAAAATATTTTCAATTAATTCAATGAATATATATATATATATATATATATATATATATATATTACCAATTAATTTATATTCTATCAATATATATACATAAATTTAAAATTTATAAAACAACTTTTTTTTTTCTAATATTCTTTTTTTTATTGTGTAAAAAGACTGACTAAACTATATATATATATATATATATATATATCTGTCTCACCCTTTTTGAGTATTATTCGTTCATGTGTATTAACGAAAAAGTCATAAATAATACTCATAATTTCTTAAATATCAAAACAGTCAGCGAATCTTAAATATATGAATATAATTTTAACAATTTATGGTGAAATATTTTCAAATTCAATGCCTGTAAATTAACGGTTTTATTTTTTACTAATTTAAAACGCAAATTTATTTTTAAAAAGTTGGCAATATGCTTATTATTTGTTACAGAAATTAACTATATGAAAATTACTTTCTCTATTGAAATAATAATATACTTTGAATAAATTTAAAAATGGTTACAAAACGGTAATTTTTAAAGTAATATCTATTATGATAAAAAGTTGCATAATTCTATGGAAAGTGTAAAAAATTATTTTTCTAGAATTATATTAATTAAAAAAAAAACATCTGATCTAATTTTTGTTTTTGCGTTCTGACATTATAATTGAACGAAAAAATTTTATGTAAAAATTAACATATACAGTTATTATGCACAATATTAAAATTAATATACACAAACGAGAAACAATATAGTTTTCTTAAAAAAAAAAAAAAAAAAAAAAAAAAAAAACTTTTATACTAGTAACGTTGATTTAATGATTTTTTAATCAAGTCATAAAATCGAATATTTCTTCTGCATGTAAATTAGCAGCATTGATCCCCGTTGATTTTTGTATCTATATTCGCTATACATTTATGTTATTCTTATGTATGTGTTTTAGATTATAATTTTTAATGAACTGAATACTGTAGTGGTACATATTATGATATTTCTATAGGTTCATAAAGTGTACATTAAAAAAAATATTTATTATTATTATTATTATTATTATTATTATTATTAATTTTTTTTTTACTTTTAACTTATTATTAAAGTGTTTAGATATAATTTGAAACATGGAAATAAAGTGAAAAAGCATTCTTTATAAAAATATTAAATTACTACACAAACAAACAAACAACAACAAAAGAAATAAAAAAATAAATAAAATGTTTTTATTACTAGACAAATAATTTTTAGAAATAGTGAAACGACTATTAGGATTTGTTTTAAAAAATATTTTTTTAATGTATAAAAAGCTATGAAAATAATATATTATTACAAGAATATAAAAATTATCTAATTTTGAATATTTCAATTAGTCTGTAAATGATTCGACAATTTAATAAATGAATATGCAGAATTATTTTTATTTTATTTTTTATTTATTTTTATTTATTTTTTTAATTAAATACGAGTTTAAAAATTTTAAAATATTACATGAAAATCAAAATTGTTTCTTCGTTGATTATTTCTATTCCACTACGATTGATTTCAGAGAAAAATTCTCCGAAAATATTAATATTTTAATATAATTATTATTTTTTTATTTAAAAAAGAATAAAGAAATTATACAAAAAGGATGCATGTTATACTTTATTGAAGTATAGCATTATATTTGATTTCTTATTCTATGAATTTTGTTTCACTAAATTTAAATATTAGGATCGGTGATATTTGTTTAATGTTAAAGTTAATCTATAATTGCAAATTTATATCAAGGATTTAATTTCCTTCTACTCAAATGATTTATGTCCACAGTTCATTTCAGTTAATTTTACGGTTCGCTGATTAAAATAATTGATTTCTCTTGACATTAGACTTGAAATAAATTTATTGATGTGTGATTACGAAAATTTGCTATGTGATTAAAGAATTCCTAAGTGATGAAGATTGAACACGTTTACAAAATGTTTTGAGAGTAGCTAATACATATAATGTATGACTTTGTATAAATCTATTTTTCTATCGGCATAATATTAGGTCTTTGCATAAATTCGTGAGGTCTTTTATTGCTTCATTTCATAAAAGAACATCAAATCAAATGGCAATTTTTAATCAAAATACTCTCCATAACTTTCTACAACCTTTGTCCATTCTTCGGGTAGCAAATGTATACCACGGCGATAGAAGCTCTCGTCGTTGGAGGCAATAAAATGATCCGAGTCCGCACGAACTTTTGGAACGACCTAATATTTGGTTACATTTAATTTCCGATAGTATTCATATGTCTTTTAAAATATCTACACTATGTCCCATGAGGGAAATAATTCATATGGAAATTTTAATTCAGTTTGCAGTATCCCAGAATTCCAATGGTATACTTTTAAACCTAAAATTGTATCGTTTAAATACGCTTTTATATTTACAGTTTTTATAAATTTGCAGTTGAATGGAGTGTATTTTTAGTATATCTTACGATATACGAAAGGAGGCCTGAAAGTTCATGACATTGCTCTTTTTGAATTGAGATGGAGATTAAATTTAGTGGGAATTGAAATCTAAATGTCTGGTATGTAACTGTAACAAATATCAAGTTATTCTGACTTTTACCACATTTTAGGTTGACCCTATTGAAAGGGTTCTCATGACATGACTTCTGAAAAATTTCTTCATATCTTCACCGATCATGACCCCATGACCCCTAGAACCCAAAACCACCCTCCGATCAAAAGTATATATATATATATATATATATATGTGTGTGTGTGTGTGTGTGTGTGTGTTTAAGTATAACGCTTTTTCCCATGTTAAGTTGTGAACACGATAACTGAAGTAATTTTTATTTAAATTTAACCAGCTCGGGATATGTTGTCAAGACAGTAAAAATCTCGGTCGAGATCGTAGATGGGACATCCAGCTCAAAGGGGTTGGAAATTTTCATTTGCCCATAACTTCTTTAATATTGGAAATAGGAAAATACTTCAAATCAAGTGAATTACCGCCTTACCCTAAAGAACAACTTTTGTATTTCAACTTTTTCGATAACGTCAGTTGCTTAAAAGTTACAAGTTAAAAAGTGATTTTTTGTCAATTGTGATGAAGCCAATTATTTCTATAGCTTTAATTGCTTAAATTTATGATGCTTATGTCACGTGCAAACGATAAAAAAAAGATCACCGAAAGTATAAAATCCATGTTAACAGATTTAATTAATCATTTAAAAATGTAAAATTAAAATAATACGTTAGTCTTGGTAAAAATATCGTTTCTGGTGAATAGTTTAGAACGCTGGTTTACGCAAGAATTAAAAAATTATGATTGAAATTCAGAGTAATACGTTACAGTTTCCTTTGATTTTTTAACTTGTGGAAAAGAGATATTGGACTGTGAAAAGATATGAACATTTTGCGTGGGAAAAAAATATAATGACGTCAAAGCTGCCTCTTTTCATCGCCAAGCTCACCAAATTTCGTCATCAAATAACGAATTTTGTCGTTAACTATCAAAGTTTGCCGCCAAATCACAAATTTCATTGCTAAGTCGCAAGTTTTGTCACCCAATTGTATATTTTTATGCTTCTATTTGTTAAATGATTATAAACTTGGATTTTAAAAAATTGAATCATTTACTGACCAATAAATCTAACCTCAAATTTTAAGTAAAAGGAATAGTATTAGTTGATAATTAAATTTCTTAAAAACAGAATAGCGACGTGAATAATGTAATGTGTGGGAACAAAGCCCTTGACTAAGTATATGTTAATGCATATGTAATATTTCTTTACTTTTGTAACATTAACGTAAAGGAATCTCTACCTTTGCCTTTAAGCTTGCCGAAAAGGGATTTTTTTATTTGTGCCGAAATGTTTGAACGAGGATAAAAAGAAGGAACGAGTTGAAACATCCAAAGCAATTTTGTCGCATTTTGGAACTTCACAGGACTTTCTTCCTTGCTTAGTGACAGGAGACGAAACATAGCGCCACAATTATGATTATGAAACAAAATAACAATAAAAGGATATGTGCTACAGAGGTCGTTCCCATGACCGAAAAAGTTTGTTTACCCAAAAATCGGCTAAATAAATCTTGGCGTCTGCTTTCTAGGATAAAGGTATGGCACTCTGGTATTAGAGTTCTCATCTCAGGACTCCATAATAACTGGAGAGTATTATGCTAACCTTCTAGACTAACTGAAAAGGCAATTAACCCGTTAACGCCCGAATTAATTTTTCAAAATATTATTAGCTGATTATTTCGCTTCTAAATTAATATAGAGAACTGACAGTGAAATATATTAACTTATATAATTTTTCTGATAGTTTTAAATGTAAAGCATATCCTCATTTATTGACGTTTAGTGTTCTAGCGAGAAAACTTCGAGATAGAAAAACTTCGAAATAGATAACAGATTAATTTCTTATTATATGTTAACAAAGATCTCGAAAGTAAAGTATTATAATATATATTATTATTCAACTTGACTTAAATTAGTATACCTGCACAAAAAGCAAATATATGTGCGATAAATGAAAGATCATAAAATGACTATCCAAATTATGAAAAAATAATTAATAGAAGTACATAAAACTTTCATGGATCATTTAGAGTGACGCTATAAACTGTCACTAAAAAGCAGAAATCATTCCAAGAAACCACAAAAAATATACATGCCATTTTATTAGCTGTCCTCAAATGAGGACACTGGACGCTAACGGATTAAGAAGGAACGCCGGGGAAAGTTAACCAAGGAGGAAATCCTGTTTTTGCCTGAGAATGCACCTACATACACTTTAAGCCTATTTTAATACCCTGGGTTTTCAATTGGTCCACCATCTTCTCATTCACTTGATATAGTCCTTTTTGATTACTTTCTGTTGCATAATTAAAAAATAAAATAAAATAAACTCTTGAAAGAAAAACCTTTTGAAAACATGATGCTGCTGGAAGCTGGTATCAAGAACAACCAAATGCAGTTTATTTTAATGGTTTATAAATGTTAGAATAACTCAGTAAAAAATATACAGAGTGAGACTATGTTGAATAAATACATAATTTTACATCTCTGACTCTTTTCCTTCTAGGCAAAGCCAGAAACATTTCAGCCTCATCTCGCATGTCCTTTCACATAATTTTCATATAATTTCTTGTCCATTTCATTCACCTTTCATGGATAATTACCCTCATGGCTTAGAAAGCTCATATTACTTATTTTCATATCTCGTTTTGTCCTTTGTATTTCCAGGAAGCTGTTTATATTTTTAAATACTGGAAGGTACTTATGCACTGTCTTTCATATCTATTTTGCATGCATTTCTCCTACACTTATATATATATATACCATATTTTTATTATTCATATATATATTTTTTTTTGATAGTCTATTTTTAACTCTTTTTTTTTTCTCAAATTTTTATCGCACTAATATTTCTATGGACTTGACTTTTATTTATTTAACTTGTCATTTGCTTCTGTTTTGAAAATTACTGCTCTGTTTGCTCATGCCAGCATGTTTTAACCGACGATCAGTCATGTTTTTATCTCGACCAGAAACATTTTTTCTGAGTTCTTACCAATTTACTTTCTTCAAACAAAATTTTTTTGTTATTTCTTTTTATTTCTGTTCTCAGAGTTATTATTTTTATTATTATTTCAATATTACCTGCTGTTTTAATGCCGTCTTTCTTTAAACTTCTTTTTTATAAATACAAAAATACATTGTTTCAATATTCATTGTTGTAAATGAGAGACAAAAAAAATTAAAATTTATCCTCGTGCACAGGGGAATTAAAAAAAAAGTATAACTGAACCATAGTAAAAACTGTTTTTATCCCAGACTGAATCTGAATTACATGCAAATAGTAATAAAGTAAAATAATATACAGAATAAAAAAGAATAATAATATATAAAGATTATTTCGTTTAATAATAAGGGAACTATATATAACAGTTGAAATACATATATAAATTGCTGAATAGAATATACGATTGAAAAGATTGTTTAAAACTACCTTTTTAGTTCCATTGCTCATTAAAACAATGTTTAAAACTAATTTTCAAGTGAAATTTCTATTGAAAATGCAATACTGATTTTAAATTTTAAGAATTATATTTCATTGTAAACCATATATCTTATTTTCAGGAAATCATATTCTAAATAACTATACACATTTTCTTTAATACTGGCATTTCTAAGTTAAAGAGTTGCTTTAATATATATATTATAAACAGTCACTTATTTTAAATTTATTGTAAAATAAAAATTAGCTTCAATAATTTTTTTAACACACATTATCTTATCACACACACACTAATAAATCCTTGTCGAATCCTGTTCATAGTTACTCTAAGAACATGATTCGACAAGGATTTATTTAACAAAACAGTATTAACTCTACTTTTTTTTACATAGGAATTTTTGCTAATATTCGGATACTTTTGTTACCGACTGTACGAAGTTATAACATGTACAATAAAACTAATTCATTTTAGAAAAATGTAACATTAGAAAACTTAAGACATTTAAACGAAACTAGTAAATATAACTTTTTAAAAACAACGTCAAAATGTACCTAATAATTTAGGTCATCTCCTAAATAAGTTACCAATTTTTTTTTTTTTTTTTTTTTTTTTTTTTTTCAATGGATATTATTGGTATAGAACAACATAATTAGTATTAATAATAACAGGAGACTTGGCGTTGGAATATTAAAACCCGAATAAACTACTACGTAAGAAACGCCAAAAGAAAAATATTTGTGATGCATACAGCTGTTTCGGTAGCCTTAAGCGTACCGTCTTCAGCGCAAAAATATTTCTGAAACTGGAGAAGTGGCAAAATTAAACGCAGTCTTAAATCTCGTCTAAAACAACATATGAATTACGTCCGCAAACAAGAAAATAATAAATCAGCTATTTCTAAACATTGCTGGGAGGAAAATCAAAATTTTAAATTTAATTGAGCTAAAATAATTTGCTGACTTAAATCCATTCATGAACTCGAATTCTTTGAAGATTTTCATATTTATAAAAATTTTAAAAACCTTGTAAATTGTGATTTCGCTGTTCCCTATTTGTCTGATTGTTGGAAATTTTACATTCAGTCCAATTTTCTTTATTTTTCTACTTTTTACACATTTAGCATTCCTAAATTCCTATCGGCCACACACTCCACCTTTCCCGTAATCCTATTGGTTGAACTAAATTCGGTCCCTCTCCTATATGTACGTGCACTTCTCCAGATTCAGAATTATTTTTGCACTGAAGACGGTACGCTTAAGGCTACCGAAACAGCTGAATGCATCGCAAATATTTTTCTTTTGGCGTTTCTGACGTAGTAGTTTATTCGGGTTTTAATAATTAGTATTACCCGTAAAAAACAAGTTATTGACTGTTAATACTGTTTATTCCCACATTAATAAATTTATTTCAATTAAGTGATTAAAGCTACATTATTATAGAAAAACAATCTTTATAATTTATTAATATTACAAGTATATTTAAAAATCAGATCGACATAAAGAAATTATATTTGAACTTTTGTCGCTTTATCAAGTACATAAATACGTTACATAAGACATTATTTAAATAAGTTTATAAAAATAGTTTATACTATTAAGCCCGTGCGAAATTTTCGAACTTTATTTCTTTTCTTATTTACTTTTAAAATTCGAAACTTATAAATATTGTACTAATTTCACCACCTAATTAAAGTTTTAATTTTCCTGAAGCCAAATTATTATTAAAACCAGATTAATATTGTGCAATAGTGAAACCAAAATCATTCAAAGAAACGTTTCAAAATAAAATTTATGGATGACGACCCAGTTTTCATACCACTCAGACAGTAATGGACCCCCATGACCACATTGAAATTTTTCTCATCATATTGGAGATGGTATTTTATTTGCTTTAGGATATATATATATATATATATATATATATGTATATTGTTTTACGAAATCGATGCAGCTTTCACAGCTTTATGAAGTACATGCCTCCTGACGATTTTTTACTTCTAATTTTAAGCATTTTTATCCAATTATTATTTATGTGGTCCTTTAGTTATTCTCTGTCATTAAGTTTCATGATCCTTTTTTAAAACGCTTTTATTAGCTTCACCTGTATGTATGTTTGTAACGACTCTGGGAGCAAACAACAAATCTATATTGTAAAAAAAGTCTTTCCCAACGTGAATGCTATGGCTGTGAGGTAAAGCTCCGGGCTACGAACCTAAAGGTCTAACGTTCGAGCCCAGTCAGGGGAGATTTTTTAAAAATGGTTTTTGTTTAATTCTAAATTATTTATTTCTCATTCCTTCATTATGTTATTTACATAAGAATTTGTGATTGTGTTCGGACACTTTTGTTACCGACTATACATTCCTGCAATAAAGGCGTGTTCTTTAATTTTTTTTTAAATATAAATGTATTTACTATTATCATTCATGTCGGCGTAAGTAGTTGAAATTGTTTTTGTCTCTTATTTGTTCTTAATCTGTATCGCAACATCGTCTTACCTATAAATTAAAATCAGTTCTATTTTTATTGTGCTGGTATTTCTTTGTATCTATTAATTGCTAAATTTTAAGGTTAAATTTTATTACGATATGTATCATTTATATATATATATATATATATATATATATATATATATATATATATATATATATATATATATATATATATATATATATATATTTATTTATTTATTTATTTATTTAAACCTACTTCCTACTCTGATTTTTATGCGTTTTTTAGTCCATTTATGATAATTATTCACATTCAGTATATATCTTTAAAATATTAATAGTTTATATGACGCAAAAATTCTGAATAAGCAACTTTTAAAAATACATTGTCTTTTTTTTTCGGTAAATGATTTCATAAGACAAATGTCATTTTTTCTTATTTTATCATAAGCTGAAACCGCGTGCTTAAACATTGTCCATTTATAAATATTATTTTTTTATCCTTGTGTGTTTTATTAATTCAATTACTATCGTATCGTTTCGAGGAAGCGTCATCGTAATTGGTCTAAGTTAGAGAAATATTATACAGATTAAAATTTCCAAACAGTCTGAAAAAAAAAAAAAAGTATGTTACTCTTTACTATAAGCATAAAGATATCGTTAAAAATCTCTAAAAACCTACAGCAAATATTTGTTCATGTATTTTTATTTTAAAAATATCTCATTTTCTAATTTTCTGAATATGATTGTTTTATGCCCGTTTCATAAGATTTAATAAATAGCAATTTTTAAATAAAAACTAACTGAATACTATTTTTTTTCTTTCTTTCTTTCTATTTTTTTTCCCATTGGTTAATTCATTAAATAGTCAGTAAAAATTAAAATTGCTTCCTATAATATCGATGCAAAATAATTACAACATTTGTGAGGTTGAGACTGTAGAAGGTCGCCACAGTTTGTTTGAAATTAAGCTAGATCCAGCAAAGTATTAAGTTGGGATGTTTAAATCGCTTCGACGCGAGTGAGTCGGCGAAATTTTTGGTCGGTTCAGTTTTGTGTCGACATGGTGCTGCAACGAAGGAATTAGGTTTTGAGAAGTAGTGGAATTGGAAGCGATTTTGAAAGTTTGATTGAAATGAAGAGAAAGGAAGTTGATAGAAAGTAGTATAAGATGCAGATTGTTCTCGTGAAAGGTGTGGAGTAGTGGAGTCTTGTCCGACGTTTGTCTAAGATGGCTAGTAGTAGAGTGAGGAGAAAGTTATATTTCAGTAGTTGAGATTAAGTGCTGCTTAAGTTAAGCAGTTTGAAGAGTGTTGTTATGTTTCAGTGCGAGAATTTGTGAACGGAAACGGATTCGTCTGGGAATCCATGAAGCGCTTTCAAGTCATAATATCTACATAAAGGAGTGCATCCGTCCATAGCTTCAACTATTTTGGGGTGAGATATTTTCAAATTATCTAAATTAGTCATTGTACATTTGTTTGATAAAATATTTAAAAACACTGACTGAGCTACCGCAATTCCAGATCACCCTCCCATTAATCTGGTTAAATAAACTCTTGGCTTTGTTTTTATATATGGCTCTCTGTGCTAATTTCTTATCTAATATTTAAGTAGTTAAATTAATTAAGTTAATTATTGAGTTAAGATGGTGACAGTGTCAACGCAAACCTCACACGTTTAAATATCTAAAATTTTCCGTTTATAAATATAACTTATATAAGTTTAACTAATATAAATTGTGTACTAATTAACTAATATAAATTTTGATTTTATTAAACTAATCATAAGAATCAACTTGAAAAATCTAAATTTATATTTTTTTATTATTGTAAAAGATTACATTACTGCAATATAAGGTTTATTATTTATTTGTACAGGAATTAGTGTTTTGCAAATGATATTTAACTTTTCAGATTCATTTCCTGGTTTTAATCAATTTAATCATTAATGAAATAAAAATAAAATTTTCAATGTCTAATTATTACATACATAAACGAAAATTTTTATTGATAAACGATAACTGATGAATTAATGAATTTTTGATTAGTTTTCTGATAACTGGAGAATAATTTTGTCACTTAAACAATTGAATAGCACTGCCCTTAATATTTTACCAATATTTTATCAGAGTTTTATTTGTGTTCTTTTTTTTTTGCTCTTATGAATTTTGGTAGGTAGAAAGTCATGAATAAAGTATAATCTTCTCATGATTATTGGTTTAATTATCAATAACTAAATTCGCATAAAAAAGCTATGTTGGATTGATAAATTAATCAGCCCTATTATTGAATTATTCGGATATGATTTTATTGTAATTAACCCCAAATAATTTAGAGTGAAAATAATTATTTATGTACATTTCAACAATTAATTTATTTCATGTTTTACTTGAAGTTAGGTTTAATCAGGAGTGGCCAAAGTGCAGCCCGCCGTGTAGTCTTTTGTGGACCGCGAATAAATTAACGATATTTAAAGTTTGATAACATTGGTTAACAGATTAAAAAATAATAAATCCGTTCTGACATTTCGAAGTTAAAATACCATTGAATGTTTATGGTAACTAAAGAATCTCACTGTTGCAATGGAATATTATTAGATGCCTTATTCATTCATTTTATATTGATGTATTGCTATTGATGTATTGCCATAGATTTTTCACGATTCTACTGCTAATGTTTGAATGAAAACATTTAAAGTAATGTATTTTACTTCGAATATTTACCCCCTGCCCTTCCCCGAAAAAAAGAAAAAAAAAGTATTTACGTGCATGTTTCATACACTCACAAACATATGCGTATACACACACACACACACATTGTGTGTGTGTGTGTATATATATACATATACATATACATATATACGGTACTGCCTGCCTGAATAAAATTGATTTCCAATGTGGCCCACCAAGTGTTTTGCGTTGGGCAGGCCTGGGTTTATTTATTTATTCTTGCTATTTATTTATTTATAATACATAGCAATAATACATACTTAATACATTTTTATATTTGATTGAATAAAGTACACGATGATTTGGTTTTTAAAATATAGAGTTTATTCTGATTATATAATTAATCTATTCATCTATATAGTATTCAATATCGTTAAAAAAAATAGAAAAAAAAATCCGTATATATTTTCAATTAGCTCATGTACTTTACCTCTCAATGCAGATTTAACTTAAATTACTTATAAAGGTATGAAAGTGACTTCAATAGTCTAGATGCATATGGTTACAGCGCCACATGGTGGAAAAAGGCAGAGTTAGCATTTCTATCTCGAAAACAGTTCGAAATAGAAGAAAACGTGATTTTTAAAATTAAAGAGCTTTATCGATTTAGTACGAAAAGACACCATACATACATGAAAGCTCAAAAAATAATGCCTTAAACATGTCCTTGTTTGTATTTAATTCTCTATATAGTGACGTACCGACATGATCTTAGGAAAAAAAAAACCCCTATTCATCATCAAATACCTTTTTATGTCGATGATCAAACACTGTCCTTTAGTTCGAATGCTCATCTAGATTCTTAATTGAACTTTACCTTGCACGCGTTGAAGCATGCACTTTTACGCTGAGGGGAAAAAAAAAAAAATATATATATATACCCCCTTTATCAAGAACGAAAAAGTGGTCGATTTCTAAATCTCTAAACTACAAATATATATTTCCTGGCTATGCGTATAAGGCACGCCAGTAAGCTAAATAGACGAAATGATCAAGAAATTCTAGTCTATACATTTTTAGATAGTGGAACAATATTCTGAATATTATAAATACTTTCTATTGCGAGAAATTCTCGCTTAATTATCTAGAATTGGGTCATAAACCAAGATTATAGTTCCTAAAACTCAACTATTGTAGTAGCGAATTTGCAGAGGTTTTTTAATAAGTTCAATCTCGATAATATAAGCAAACGCTCTAGAATTCTGCTAGGGGTATCTAGAACTTGTTTTCAAAGGGGGGTCTAGAATTTATGAGGATTACAGGAAACTATTTATACTAGAGCTACAATTGAGATTCTAGATGTTAGTTATAGAATTTTCTCTCTGTGTAAAAACTTCAGTTTTAACGTGAATCACTTATGGAGTAAAGTCATAAGCAGTACCTTAATATGGTTCAATCACAATTTTAAGTTTTCTAATTCTTACGATTGAAAGTTAAACACAGCTAGTAATTATCAACTTTTGATATTATTAATAACTGAATCTTATACTCTTAATTATACACATATTCGAAACTGTTTAAAATGTTTTCGTGATATTACTTGTGTATTATTATTTTTACTATTTATAATACTTATGTTGTATTGAAACAGATAAGCCATGTGTAACAAATACACCCCGATAAACATGATTCAATAATTATTTTCTCAAATGTAAAAAAAAAAAAAAATATATATATATATATATATATATATAATTTGTGAAAAATATAGCAATTTTCTCGCATTTCCTCAAAAGCGATTAGATTGTCAATTTTTTTTCCCCTATCACTTTATTTGAACAGAAAACTTTTTCTTGCTATGAGGCTGTGTTAAAAGGAAGTTAGTTTTTGAAGAGATGTTACAGCAATACATGTTCATAAAAAAATGTGCAATGCTTGATTTAAAATAAATTTTGAAATTGCATATCATTTTAATCTTATAAGATAAACAAAATCGAACGAAAGATTTTAATTTATGTATAGCTTAACGCAGAGTGGTTTAAAGGTATTGACTTCGGTTTTAAATTCTCAAATTTTTAATTGAAAAGTAAACATTTATTAAGTGATTAAAAAAAAAAAAAAAATCACAATTATATTTCAAAAATAACAAAGTTTAATTTTTTATCTACTCTTCATTATAAAATAATAACAGTAATCCATTCTGCATACACTAATATGATGATGCATAAAAACTCATTATTTTATTAGAAAAAAAAAATTAGAATTATTATTAGTTCAAACAAATTTCGCAATACAATTTCGCAATTCGTTCAAACAATATTAGCAAAATATTAAAGAAAACAAAATAATTACAACTGCGTTTATACATATATATATATATTGTTGCGCACTTGGGGGTTCGTGAGTTCTCCGATAATGAAAGGCGAAACTTACAAAAATTCAATAATTTATTCACTGAAAGTTCCAGAAAAATACAGGTCTATCAACCAAGTATCAGCTTCAATTCAGCCAGTAAACACAGCATAAACAACAGCTGTCAGTAGCAAATCCACAGTACAAACTGTATAGCAATAACACATAAAGCAAGTCTCTTCCAAAGAGGCTCAAAGCAATGCAACATTGACAGAACCTGATCTCAGACTGCACTGAACTGACTGCTTTGGCGAGAAAGCGCTCCTTATATACCCCTGTAGAAAAGTGTGGAAATTTCCAGAAATTTCCGTATCTCATCAGTCAATGAGATTAGAGCTTCCATATTTGGTATATCCCTAATAAGGATTTTCTCGCCAAGGTGGGTAAAAGTTGCAAATTTGGCGCCAAATCCATTACCCTCCTTATTGGGACTTTTTAATGCATTTTTAAGGGAAAATAAGGCTATTTTAACGCTAAAACGACTAGAAATGCACAAGATTAGCACTTTATCAACTTACTAAGCCTCTTTGAAAGAATGTACACAAAAATAAACACAATTATCTACAATTTTATAACAATATATATACAATAATGAATTATTAAACGCAGTAAAAGCCAAGCAACAGATACAAATACACACACACACACACACACACACATATATATATATATATATATATATATATATAGTATATATAACACGTAATACTGACAATTTATTTCTTTTAATAACATGGATCTACAAAAACAATCTTGGTAAAATTTGATTTGATAATTTGATTTGATAATTTTAGTTGATTTAATTTTTTTTTCTGTGTATGTGCTGAAGCCGAAACTGAATCAAATTTATCCCCATAACGTATAGAATTTTATCAACAAATTATGTGTACCGGCACAAATTCATCCATGTTTTTTTCACCAATATAAACATATGGTAAATATGAAAGAAATTGTAGTTGTAGATCACATATATTGACAAAAATATATACATCTTGGAAAAAAACTGGCTTTATTTTCAGTTTCCGCGCACCAAAAAACATAAAAATTAGCTGAAATTATCAAATCAAAGTTTTAGATTTAGGCCTGTGCAGTTTACGTCAAAGCGATGCAATTGTGATTTATTTAGCATTTGTGTACGGTCACAGCTGTGTCTCAATACATATTGCACTTCTCAAATTTTATATAGAATATTTCTAGTATTAAGCGTACTTTTTGTTCACTAATTTCTTTAAATCGTTATATAAATATTTTAATTTTATTATACTAAAAGTAAATCTTGTACAATTTTATTTGCTTTTATTTATAAAACGTATTCGTTTTTCTTCACAGCTGTGTATTTAAGATCAATAAAACAAAAATCCTAAGCCTATTTTTGTTTCCTAAGTAATAAATATAAAATATCGCCCAAAACAGACTATAATTTAGTGCGACATTGCTTACATTAATCTGTTTTTCCAAATGTGTCGCCTACTTGCAAAACCGGCCAACTCATTAAATTTGGATTTTTTTTTAAAGATTTTCTAAGTTTTTTTTTTTTTTTTTTGTAAGTTTTTTTTGTTTTAATTAATTCTTTTCACCACATGGAACCAAGAAACCATGCCAACGCCGATCCATCCCTGTTTTATTTGCTTTTAAAAGTCACGATGTGCTGCAAAACCGGTCCAATCTCAGGTTGGGTAGTTTCAAAACCGGTCATCTCCATATCTGTGAGATCACGATTCTGTTCCACCCGACTAAAGTAGAGCACTTGTTGATTAGGTTACTTTGATCGTGTTTTCTCTTACCTGTAATTACTCTTTCTTGGTGCACACAAAGTTTCTCACAATTAAATTTCGTGTTTTCTTCGACTTTGGAGAAACTTCAGAAAATATTAATTTTAATCAATCGAGGAAAAAAAAAAGATGGCCCTACGACGAGTAAAAGGAATGAAGACAAGTTTCAAAAGTAATGTAAAATCACTTTGTAATAACATAATAATAATTGACAACATAATACCATCTTAGTTAGCATCTTATGATTAATTAATCAAATGTTATTAATTTAAAAACATACCTATGATGATTCAGCAGGTTATAGTGAAGTGTTTATATCAGTTTGCTTACAATTCGAATTATTTTCCAATGTGTTGAGGAAAAAGTCCTGATTAACAAATTTGGAACCGTTTGTGATACATTTTCAGTTATTTTTTGTTATGGATATCAGTTATTTTTATTAGATTTTTTTTTTCTTTCTTCTTAAATATATATATATATATATATCAGAAAACCAACATCAGTTATTTATAAATAAAATTTAATTGCAAAAAACATTTTGTTTATTTAAAAAAATCCTAAAAATGCAACATTCATATTAAATCTAGTTAAAATTAAAATCTTATTTGTTGCAAAACTTGCCAACTCCAAAATTAGTTGCAAAGGTGGCCAAAGCCAAAATAAAAATTTGAATAATTCCCTAACATTAAGTGCTCCTGCTATCTTATTTCGAGTTTTTAAATATACTGCCCTAACGATTAAAAACCTATAGAATTTCTACCTTCAATTGTTCCTATCTTATATTAGGTAAGTGTAGCAAAAAATCAGCTTTTTCGCAAAATTTATTTTTTTTATAAATGGCCGATTTTGGAAATATGCTGCACATATAAAAGAATGCCGTAACTGTGTTTCACTCCCTAGCATCGGTTACGTTTGTATAGCTATAGATTAGGAACCCCTTGTCGAACTTTAAATTTTTGGCGATGAATTTATACGGCTATCACAATTGCGTTAGTAATGATCTTGGAGAGCGACGTCCGAGCAACTTGTGAGGTTTGCGTTGCCGCAGACCCCATCTTAACTTAAATGTCTAAGTAAGAAATATTAAGACACTCAGTTAAAATGAAAAGTTTATTCAATCTTGAATAGATAGAGGTTTGGACTGGTTGGATTTAACTGAATCAACTGATTTAAGAACTTTAGCAAATATACATAAGGAACAATTTATATAATTTTAAATATTTCACCACAGAAGACAGCAGAAGATTAGCGACGGATGCACTCCTTTCACTGGTTGACGTGAACTCCAAATTAACCGGTGGCTTCCCTGCCGGATGACTTTTCTATTCTTTTTAACTAGCAACACCGCACTTCTACACACATCAAACTAATTAGCTCCAATAGCTATAGACCTTAACTATCAGACAATAACTTAAATCAGGCATTATGCCCTAAATTATAGCGTATCCAGACGTCGGAATGAACTCCACTACACACCACAACACACCACTTTACGAAAATAACCTCCTACTTATACTTCCTTCAATCAACTTCCAGTCTCTTCACTTCAACCAAACTTTAAAGCTGCTTTGCATTCGCCTATACTTCGCAACTTACTTCCTGCGTTGCAACGCTATGTTGACACAAAACTATTCTAACCTAAAATTTCGCCGAGTTACTGGCGCCGAAGCATTTTTAACTATCCCAACTTACTACTTCGCTCGATTCATCATAATTTCAAACAAAACCTGTGGTGACCTACTACAATCTCGACCTCACAAACTTAGTTGTCAAATTTCAA
Source organism: Salticus scenicus (assembly GCA_963930645.1). Classification (NCBI taxonomy): domain Eukaryota; kingdom Metazoa; phylum Arthropoda; class Arachnida; order Araneae; family Salticidae; genus Salticus; species Salticus scenicus. The sequence goes on along the minus strand of OZ005660.1, from coordinate 128,911,553 downwards.
ATTTTTCTATACAGAACCACATAAGTTTCAACTATATTGCAAAAATATTATAATGTTTCATTTTCGCAACTTATTTAAAAAAAATTACTTCTAATATGTTTATGAAACTTTCAAACTGTTTGATTTTCTATTTTTTTTTTTTTTTTTTTCTTTTTGTGATTGGAATATTTTTTCTTGCATTTGTATTGTGCTTATTTATATTCTAAAATATAAACACACACAAAAAAAAAAACTCATTCATAAATGTACATTTAAAATATATTAGGGGGATCGGAAAATAATGTCGTTTTGAATTAAAATACTGACATCGGAAATTTATCCTGTATAAAATTTAAGATATTCTTAGGTAACTTATAAGATGGTTATTTGTAATTGTAAAGTACCATGTAAACACAAAAATGTAAAACATGTAACATGTAAAAAAAAATTTCCGGTTTCATTTCATTAATTCAAAACGACATTATTTTCCGGTCCCCCTAATATATCTATATATATCTATATATATATACCGGGTGATTCAAAATAGATGTTACAGCAATTATCTCGTAAACTAAGAAAGATAGAAACAAACTTCCAATTACAAAATTAGAGCAAATTAAGAGTAGATTTCAGATATGGAATTTATTTTGTACAAGGGGCTGTATACATATTAAATACGAAATTTAATTTTTATACGGCCCCTCCTATCATGTGACTTATATTTAGAAAAATATTCTCCTCGCTGTAACAATCAAAATAAAAAAAAAATCATCTCTCTAAGTCAAAATCTCGCTGAGTTATTGCAATTTGAAAATGATGACTTACACCACTTTTTTTTCAATTTTGGCATCTATTTTTCTACGCCAACGAGCTCACTTTAGGGGGTTATCTATGAGATGAGAAAAAATTAAAAAAGATCCTTTATTTTAAAACAGCAACTAAAATCGTTCAAACGCGTGAAATCAACAGATTTAAGAACTTAATGCAAATTTACATTATTTTGTATAGTTAAAAAATTTAATACTTAAATTTCTTAGGGGGGGTCACCTGCAAATTAAAACACGTTAAGAGAGGGAAAAAATTAAAAGACTAGCAAAACCGTGTAAAATTTCCGTGCTTTATTTTTACCACTTTCCATCATGGTTGAAAAATTTAATGACATCGGCTCTTCAACAATTCCAGCAAGATTGGAAAGTGTTAATGACTTCGATTTGTCTGTCTGTCCATCCGTCTTTCTGTGTGTCCGCGCTCTAACTCCCGTGAATATTCATAGAATTCCCTGAAACTGATATATGTTATTTGAGTTCACGATCGGATGTTCCTTATAGAAAATGGAGTGAATACCTTTGCTAGCTTGTGCACAGGGACACCCGAAAGTATTCCAAGGCATTGTGTTCTATGAGAGGTATTTTTATAAACCATATTTTAATACCTTTAATTTATGCATATATTAATAAAATTGAAATACGTTATTATAGTTTTCTATCGGATATTTTCTATAGAAAATGGAATAAACACCATCACTGGTTTGTATACAGGGACACCCGAAAGTATTCCAAAGCACTGCGTTCTATGTGAAGATATTTCTATAAACCAAAATTTAATTACTTTGCATAAATCTTAATGAAGTTGAAATATGTTATTCATATGCGCAAAAGGGTGCTTTCAATACTGTACAGTACGATTAGCATTAGATTTACAGGGCACACAAAAATATTCAGTTACGTTAAGGGTTATTATTGAACATTTGCTGGAATTGCATTTTCGTTTACATTAAACATTTTCTAACAATTTTTAACTGTGAATAAGATTTCAATTTGCATTTTTTTTTTTTGTCTGACTGTCCATCTGTCCGTCTGCCCGTCCCCAGCGGCTATAAATATTTTGAGAAATGACATATGTTATTCAGGTTTACTATATGATATTCCCTATTTAAAATGGCATTAATTAATTCACTACAATTGGTTTATGTACAGGAACGCACAAAAAATGCGTTTTGGGACAGGTATTCTTATAAGTTACATTTAAATAACTTTATACTGTAAAAACCATAAGGAAATTCATATTTATTGTTAATATTCTAAAATAATGTTTTGTATAGAATATAATATGGTATAGATGTATAATTCTATGTCAAGGGGGTTGCCGCCCTTCTCAACCCCTGTTTAATTATAGTGCCTATACTTATCAAAACATAAATCAAGTCTGTTATCAATTTCCTTAAAACTTGCAAACCTTGATCAACTTTTCAAGTGGCAACTAGATATGGAATCCAAAGTATCAAATTCGCATTTCCTGTAGTTATAACTTTCTCATACCCATAAGGTAGAGAAAGTATTGTTTTGGGACCAAATTTTCGAAAGTGTGTTTTTGTTATATTTACACGTTTTGAGGTCCCCTGAATATGAAAATCGTGTTTTTAGCGGTTGGTCTCTGTGTGTGTCTGTCTGTTATCAGCATATCTCAAGAACAAATAGCAGCAGATATTCCAAACTTGGTATTTTTAATATGTATCATATAGGGATGCTACACTAAGCTTTTCATTGAGATGAAGCAAATGGTTCGTGTACATGCACACTCAAGAATATTCAAATACATTACGTCTATGGAGAAAATTGCAGGTAAGTAGAGTTTAACACCTATAGACTGCACTAAACCAAATAAAATGAATATATATTTTTTATATGCATAAAAACATGCCTCATGTAGAATATGGCAGGGAAATTATTCTCAGTTCATTTACAGGGCTACACAAAATAATTAGATTATAATGCGACAATAGCTGAAAATTGATGGAAGTGCATTTTATGTTGTTCCGTATATTAATACTATAGGTTTATATTTAGGTGCACTTTGAGGTTTGTACATATTTTTCAAAAGATATACAGGGTTGCAAATATTTAAGCTATAATATTCTTTTTTATTGCTAGTGAAAGTGCTTTAATATAATATTTTACCATGTCCAGGAAAGCTGCTCAGGAATGGAAATGAATTCCTCATAGACATATGATAAGTAATGTATGTTTTTAAGCTAAATATGCAACGCTTGTGCTTTGTGTATTTACACGTTTTGAGGCTTCCTTATTACCAAAGTCAAGTTTTTTAAAGTTTGATTATTGCCTGCGTCGAATAATTTCAGGAGTTTCCCCCCTCACACAGAACTAATTATCATATAAAACTCTTCCGAAGCCTAATTTGAATTATTTTAACATAGGTTTACATAACAGTACTCTTTATGTTACCTCTTAATTTCCAACCTGTATTTAAGGTATTAAATTTCAGGGTAAGAGAAAGTCATGTGAGTGGCACACCAGATTATTTGTTGTTAAATTAGGCTGATAATTCATATATATACAGATCAACGAATAAAAATTTACCTTTCGTATTCAGGAGGCCTTAAAATGTGATATTATACAGAAAAAAAATCGCTCTCCAAAAGCTACTTTGTTTACAGTATGGGTATGAGAAATTAATTTTTCGTTCTGTGTCAGCAGTGTTCTTCGAAAAAAAAAAAAAAAAAAAAAAAAGCGGCAAACGCTTACACCAATTACATTTAATAATAATAATAATAAAAAAAATTACCTTAATTTTAGGTAGCCCTGTATATTGTCTATAAACTATATACACATGACTTTGTATACGTAAATTTAGTGTTATATGTAAAATGGGTAACACAAAATGAAATACACTTCCTGCAATTCCCAAGTATAGCTCCATTATATCGAAATACTCTGGGTAACCCTGTAAATGAATGATGAATGGTTGCTATACCACAATCTACATAAAACATGCTTTTATGCGTATAAAAAATTTGTTCTTTTCATTTTGTTTAGGGCAGTCTATACATGTCACACTGTACATATGAAAAATTTCGCTCACAGACGTAATGTATTTGAATTCTTTTGGATGACCCTGTAAACAAACAATTGTCTGATCGTAACGTATACTTTAGCGTAGCACCGTAATATGATACGGATTTAGAATATCGAATTTAGATTTTCTGCTACTATTTGTTCTTGAGATATTCTAATATGACACAGACACACTTACACAAGGAGAGAGAGAGAGAGACCAACCGCTAAAAACATGATTTTTGAATTCAGAGGACCTGAAAACGTGCTAATATAACAAAAACTAATTTTCGGAAATTTGACTCAAAGACATTTCTTTCTCTACACCTTGTATATGAGTAAGAGAATGTATATAGAAAAAGAAAAAAAAATGAATTTGAAAATTCCCTTTTAGTACATAAATTATTCATAAATTTTATTTGTTAAATTATCAGTGAGTATTCTCTTGTGTATTCACTAGGAGAAAGAGAGACATTACAGGTTAAAATAGCCGTCTTTCCCTGAATGATTTCTTTTTTTTCCCCCCCGAAACGCTGATCAACGTGTGTCATATTACAAAAGCAATAGTAATTACAATTTCTCACTTTTGATACAACCCCTTAAGACTTGGCGAAAAATGCTAGAATTTTCAAATTGCAATAACTCAGCGAGAATTTGACTTAGAGAGATGATTTTTTTTTTATTTTGATTGTTAGAGCGAGGAGAATATTTTTCTAAATATAAGTCATATGATAGGAGGGGCGGTATAAAAATTAAATTTCGTATTTAATATGTATACAGTCCCTTGTACAAATGTATGCCATATCTGAAATCTATTCTTAATTTGCACCAATTTTGTAATTGGAAGTTTGTTTCTATCGTTCTTAGTTTACGAGATAATCGCTGTAACATCTATTTTGAATCACCCGGTATATATATATATATATACATACATACACACATATATATATATATACTATATTTAAAAAAAAAAAAAAAAAAAAGAAGAAAAAGAAGAAGAAAAAGAAAAGAACAGAAAAAGAAAAAGTAAACGAAAAAACATGTGTGGCTGCATTATGCGAAAAACTAATTTCATGTAGTAGCATTGTCCAATGCAAGATCGAATTAATTGGTGTTTTCCACGTAAGGATCCTCGGTTCAACTGTAGAATCGAGAACCGATCTTTCTCAATTTTATTTTAATTAGCTGAAGAAAAAGAAAAAGTTTGCATGTCTATTTTTTTTCGACTTATAAAGAAATATATTTATATATATATGTATTTTGGTATTTTTTTTTTCTTTTTTAATAATTTTAAAGTAAAAAAAAAAAAAAAAAAAAACCTCCTTATTTAATATTTTTTGAACCAGTTATCCTATTGCACTAAAAAATACGGCGTTAGCTAGATTTTGTTCTGATTAATAAATGTTCAAAATTTTGATATTACATATCTAATAATTATAACTTAAAATCCGGACAGATTCAAAGACAAATTTTTATCTTTATATATTCTAAGCACAAACAAAAATGTTTGCACGTTCCTTCAAGGTGATAGATAAAAGTTGGCAAAAATGAAAAATCACTGTCCGAAAGAAATAACACGACCTGTCGTACTAACAACATCAACAGAAATATAATTAATAATAAAAATAATAATAGATATTAATATATATATATATATATATATATATATATATATATATATATATATATATATATACATTTGTAGGACTTATTGTGTATTTTATAATTTTACATATGCTTACAAAAAATTATAAATAAATCCCAAAATTCATCTTATTTTCGGAGATGTATTATTTTTTCTTTTATTATTTACTTATTCACGATACATCACCAATGAGAATTGTTCACAAATCACAATGAACATTTCTGCAAGTAACATCTATAATTTATTTCAGATGCTTCGCTGTTCTGTTGTTTGTATCATATGTACGACAACATCAAAGCCACAAATGCACAAAATAAAAGTAATCCAAAGTCACAGATAAAGGAATATTTGCGATATGTAATGTTTAGTTTTTCCTTTGATGTTCTATGATCATTCAAGAATGATATTTTTTCTTATCCTTAATCACAGTATCAAAGTAGAAATTTTATTGTTATATTTATATATATTTCAGTGAATATTACAGATTTGTTTTTCATTATCAACATAGAATCCTAATAATATACGTAGTTATCTTTTAATGTAAATAACTTATATATATATTTTTAAATTATCTTTAAATAAAAATAATTATCTGAGCTATATATTTAGTTTAGAAAACAAAACTATTTTCTTTTTTTTTTTAAATATTTCTGACGATTTTTACCAATTTCTTACAAGCCAATTTTTATTATATATATAAAACAACTTTGGTAATACCCTTGAATAACAGTAATGAAATATATTACAAATTATTTATATAGAAAACATTTCAAGTGACAAAATTAAATATTCATATGCAACTGTCAAAAATAAATAAATTAATTAATTAATAAAAATTACTCAAAAATTTTAGAATGCTGCATGCAGACTAGCATTAAATTTCCCCCTTTGATTTTACATTGTTATAGTTAAACAGCATTATTTTTTCATTATTTTTTCTTTTCTTTCTTCCATTTCTCCTTCTTCTTCTTATATATATATATATATATATATAGTATACATAAGAAAACTCAATTTAGAAATTCCATATTAAAATTAAATTTACTTTCGTAATTTTATCGAATACAATATTTAAAATTAACGTGCAAATTGAAAAAAAAAATGTGCAAGTTTTCTTCCTTTAAATTAAGGCAATAATTTACCCAGGTAGCACAATATGGTATTTTCAACGTTGAACAAACGGCAATGCATTCCGTTGAATGATCGTTTTTCTGTAACGTTAATAATCTGAAAATATGTCTCGTTGATTTCCTCATCTTTCAACGGTTGTTTTAATACATTTTACAACGTAAAAAAACCGTAGTAAAAGGGTTGTACGAAATCGCAATACTGTCGATTTTTTTTTATAACTTAAAAAAAAAAAAAACAGTTGTAAAATGGTTGTTCAGAATCGCAATACTGTTGTGATTTTTATATCAGTTTTCAACGGTTTTTCTTATGTCTTATAAACGTTGAAATCCAAGAAAAATTGCTAGCTCTATATATCCATTGAATTTTCGTTTCTAAAATATTGCTAATAATTTAAAAAAGAAAAAATTCATGTGTTAAAAAGTTTTCGAACATTCTTTTAAAGAAGGGAAAAAGAAACACTCACTTCATTCCTTGAAAAATCTTGTTTAAATAAATATACAGCATCCACAGTTAGACGAGAACTCATTTATTTTTAATATTATGCTAGCTGGTAAACAAACCCAAAACCAAAGGATATTATAACTTTGAGCTTTTAAGGAAATTACCAGCTAGCAAGTTTTTTGGAAATTACGTAAAATGTCATTTACCTTTCACTACACTTTTGATGAAAATGTTTTAAGTTGCGTTTAATTAATTATTGTTTTACAGAAAACTTTCGTAACATTTTAACAGGAAAGCGATAACTTTATCTTCATTCACATCACATTCACTTTCAAAATGGCACTCGTCGTATCTTAAGATGCTTTTAAGGTTTGCTACAATATACTTGGCGATTTCGCGTGTAGAACGGGAGAAAGCGTACAATATAAACTCCTTCGTTAGTTACGGTTTCCGAAAGCCGAAGAACATCTACTATACTTGTTAATATAATTTGCTGAAAGCTTTATCATGTTACAAGTTCTTTCGCAGCACACCTTCTTCTATAACTCTATTAGAAAATTAAAACACGCACATTCTGCCAATTCACAATCGTGTATCGATATCAAGTTGAAGAGATTCAACGTCATTTGACGGAAATAATGACTTATAAAATGTACCTATTAATTCGTTGAAAAAACATATTTTTTATTAGAATCAAAAAGGAAAACAAAAACTAATAAAACACCTATTTTAAAAAGGTCGAAAAAATAACAGAAAAAGAACAAACATAAAACAACGTTTGTTATAGGTTTTCTTTATTACTGAATAAATATTCGAAATTGTTCAGTGAGAATATTGCGAAATAAAAGCTATTTTTCAACGGACATAAAATAACGTAACCAATTTTTCACTGTTCAGACTTATTTGCAACGCTATAACAACGTTATGTGCTACCTGGGTAATTATCTAAAACATCTGATTTATTCTATAGAATGCTTTTTTTTTTAACCATGAGGTGTAAGTTATATGTTAATATGTGTGGATCATGTTGTTTTACGGATCACGAATTATCACTGACAATTTTTGATGCATTTTATTTAATTAATTAAAAATATTAATTTTCGAATTTTCAAAAATATCCAGAATTTCGTGTACATTCAATAAGATTGTATAATCAGTTTTTACAAGCTCACTTTATGCGCATACTGTGTCATCGTAAAAAATATTAAACCTTTTAATAAATAATACTAGTGGATCTGATCAGGAGCCTCAACGTGCTATTTGCATCAGACATTATTCAATAGGTCATTTTTATTTATTCCTTAATATATAATAGTATATATTGATTCGATCGACTTATTACCATAATCAGATACATTCCTGAGGGGGGCTGCCGCTCCCTCAACCCCCTGCTGTATCTCTTTTTCTATGCCTATTTGTATATCATATAAAGTGTTACGGAATTGTAAATAATTCATTTATTTTTGTATAAATTCTTTCAAAGAGGCTTAGAAAGTTGATAAAATGCTAATTTTGTGCATTTCTAGTCGTTTTAGCGTTAAAATAGCCTAATTTTCCTTTAAAACGCATTAAAAAGGGAAGAAATGGATTTGGCACCAGATTTGGCGACTGTTCCCCTCCTTGGTGATTTTTTGGCGACCTTGGCGAGAAAATACTTTTCAGGGATATACCAAATATGGAAGCTCTAATCTCATTGGCTGATGATATACGAGAATTTTCCAGAACAGCCTGTGTTCGATAGAATAGTATAAAAGGAGCATTTTTTTAGCCAAGGCGGCCAATCTCAGATCTGTGCCAGTTTCGTCAAATGCTTGCTTTGCTTTATGCCTCTTTGAATGAGACTTGCTTTATGTGTTATTGATAAACAGTTTTTAATGTCGTTTTGCTGTTAACGGCTGTTGTTTAAGCTATGTTTACTAGTTGAATTGAAGCTGATACTTAGTTTATAGACCTGTATTTTTCTGGAACTTTCTCTGAATAAATCACTGAATTTTTGCAAATTTCGCCTTTTATTCTTAGACAACTTACGAACCTCTAAGTACCAAACAATATGCATTCTTAATAAACGACGGTATTGTATTATTTCCCTGAAATTCATAAATGCCAAATTTCATAATTATCAAATTTCATACAAAAAAAATTACGTAGTAAATCGTAAATATTTTGCGTAAACTTTAAACTAATTATCAATTCTCTGCCCACAATTTTCAACAGGAAAACATGCTTTTAAAATTCTAATAAAATTTCATTATATTTGATGGGGATGTAACCATGTTAAAATACACTTTTAAGAAATACCGACTATAGACCGTAATAGTACGAAATTCATTTATGTATTCCGGAAAAGTAGCCACAGTCATTATAAACGCCAATAATAAGAATAAACCTAATTAATTATAACTCATTAATTTTTCAAACTAATTTGACATCATTTGGATGATTATAGTACATACTCGGAATTATTTTGTGTGTGGTCCCATAAATTATTTAGTCTATACATGACCATTTTTAAGAGTAAACATGATTTTAAGCATCTTTATAATGTTATTACTTACAAACTTTGAATAAACACCATACAATGCAATAAGTTCGCAACAATTGTTTCGGGTCGAAAAAACACACGACCCTTCATCAGGCGAATAAAGTAAGCACGAGTGCTGCAGTCAAAGCGGCAACGCACAAAATCGTTTAAAATGAAAAGAAAAACTTTATAAAGTAGAAAATAAATATAGCTACTGGTGTGAATAGAATTGTACAAGACGACAAGAAAATAAATAAATGAGTGAGATCAAACATAAAACAAACTAAGGATAACAAAAATTAAACGAAAATCTAAGTTACGTGAGTAATTTCCAAGCATCAGAGAAGAAAGGAGCGGAAGAAATATCATTAACAAGATTTTTCGAATTTTTAAATATGTAAAATGCTTCATGAATATCCAAATGGGAGGAACAGACAGGAGATGAGATTATGTTAGTTTTGGAAAAATCAAAACGATGACCTTGAGACCAGCAGTGGGAAGCAACAGAAGATTTGGTAATCTCTTCATTACGAACATTCCGACGGTGCTCATTTATTCTGTATTTCAAACGCCTCCTAGTTTGACCAATATAACCTAAGTTGCAAGACGAACACGGAATTAAATAAATTCCAGAACGGTTTTCGGTAGGAATGGGATCCTTAAGAGAAGATAATTTAATTTTATTGACGGGTTTGTAAATAACTTTGAAACCAAACGGTGAAAGAATTTTAGAGATTTTAAAAGAGAGTGAAGAATAAAAAGGTAAAACAACTGGGATGAGACTGTGATCGTTTAATTTGGGAGCAGAACGTTTAGGATTCTTAAATTTATGTAGAGCTTTACCGATGATAGATGGGTTATAGCCACGAGAGAGAGCAAGAGATTTTAAATAATTAATTTCTTTTGAAAGATTAGACGGATCAGAACAAATGTGTAAGGCACGATGAACATAAGTGTAAAAAGCAGACATTTTTTGTTGAGGGGCGTGGTTAGAGAGAGCATGCGGCGGCAAAGAGACTGAGAATGGTTTTCTAAAAACAGTAGTTGAGAAACAATCCTTTTCTTTATTCACAAGAACGTCAAGGAAAGGCAAGGAGCAATCTTGTTCAACCTCAAAAGTGAATTGAATGCATGGGTCAATCGAATTGACCAAAGAAAGTAAATTGGACAAATCGACATCAGGGGAGACAAGAACGAATGTGTCATCCACATACCTAAACCAGTGAGGGAATTTATATACACCGAAGAGTTTTTCTTCAAAATAGTGCATATAAATGTCGCAAAGTAAAGGAGAGAGAGGACTACCCATGGCCATACCATCATTTTGGGAATAATAAGTACCATTAAAAATGAAGGCAGTTTGCCTGATGCACAAATGAACTAAATTTACAAGTTCCTCAATTTCAATAGAAGAATAATGGAAATCAAGTAGTCTTCTCTCTAAACAAACCAGAGCACCTTTAACCGGAACATTTGTAAAAAGTGATTTTACATCTAAAGAAATCATAGTATAGTTAGACGGAGAGATGCATTTAATTTTGTCCACAAAATCATACTAGTTTTTAACAGTATAAAGATTAGTAATAATTAGGTGAGAAAGAGAGTTTGAAAGAAATCGAGCAAGATTATAAGAAGCCGTACCAATATTAGATACAATAGGCCGAAAGCAGAGAGTGGGCTTATGAACTTTCGGAAGTGCATAGAAAGTTCATAAGCCCACTCTATGCACTATTTTGAAGAAAAACTCTTCGGTGTATATAAATTTCCTCACTGGTTTAGGTATGTGGATGACACATTCGTTCTTGTCTCCCCTGATGTCGATTTGTCCAATTTACTTTCTTTGGTCAATTCGATTGACCCATGCATTCAATTCACTTTTGAGGTTGAACAAGATTGCTCCTTGCCTTTCCTTGACGTTCTTGTAAATAAAGAAAAGGATTGTTTCTCAACTACTGTTTTTAGAAAACCATTCTCAGTCTCATTGCCGCCGCATGCTCTCTCTAATTACGCCCCTCAACAAAAAATGTCTGCTTTTTACACTTATGTTCATCGTGCCTTACACATTTGTTCTGATCCGTCTAATCTTTCGAAAGAAATTAATTATTTAAAATCTCTTGCTCTCTCTCTCGTGGCTATAACCCATCTATCATCGATAAAGCTCTACATAAATTTAAGAATCCTAAACGTTCTGCTCCCAAATTAAACGATCACAGTCTCATCCCAGTTGTTTTACCTTTTTATTCTTCACTCTCTTTTAAAATCTCTAAAATTCTTTCACCGTTTGGTTTCAAAGTTATTTACAAACCCGTCAATAAAATTAAATTATCTTCTCTTAAGGATCCCATTCCTACCGAAAACCGTTCTGGAATTTATTTAATTCCGTGTTCGTCTTGCAACTTAGGTTATATTGGTCAAACTAAGAGGCGTTTGAAATACAGAATAAATGAGCACCGTCGGAATGTTCGTAATGAAGAGATTACCAAATCTTCTGTTGCTTCCCACTGCTGGTCTCAAGGTCATCGTTTTGATTTTTCCAAAACTAACATAATCTCATCTCCTGTCTGTTCCTCCCATTTGGATATTCATGAAGCAATTTACATATTTAAAAATTCGAAAAATCTTGTTAATGATATTTCTTCCGCTCCTTTCTTCTCTGATGCTTGGAAATTACTCACGTAACTTAGATTTTCGTTTAATTTTTGTTATCCTTAGTTTGTTTTATGTTTGATCTCACTCATTTATTTATTTTCTTGTCGTCTTGTACAATTCTATTCACACCAGTAGCTATATTTATTTTCTACTTTATAAAGTTTTTCTTTTCATTTTAAACGATTTTGTGCGTTGCCGCTTTGACTGCAGCACTCGTGCTTACTTTATTCGCCTGATGAAGGGTCGTGTGTTTTTTCGACCCGAAACAATTGTTGCGAGTTGGTGTATTGCATTGTATGGTGTTTATTCAAAGTTTGTAAGTAATATTTTTACAACGCCAGTTTATTGATGCTTCTTTAATAAATCTTTATAATGTATGTTAACTTTTTTAAGTTCAATTCAGCATAAATACCTATATTAAAGTGCGAGCTTAAATAAAAATTTGTCCATAGGCTCTAATGTTACGAAATTCTTTAGTGTGTCTTTGTAAACGAACCATAAACATTGTATACACCAGTAAAAATTATTCAGCTTATTTTGCGTTTAAAATTGATAATTGTTCCAAATGCAACATCGTTTGGATGACTACGTGACATTGTCAAAACACTTTTTTGATGATGTACATTAATTAGAAAGCTTAAGAGCACATATTTTCTTCAAGCAACATAAGTTTAAGCATCTTACTCACGTACACTAGTTTCATTTTCTTCATTGCAAAGTAATGATATTAAAATGCGTTTAAACGAAATTCACCCCATACGCCGTAATGTTAAGAATTTTGGCGTGTACCTGTACACAGTTTTTGAAAAATATAGCAATAAAAATTATACAGCTGCTTATATGCAAAGCTGGAACGTGTGCGCCAATTTGCAAGTCAATCGAAGGATTTTTGCGGCCGCTATTGCGGTACATACAAATTCTTCCCATAGGCTGTAAAGATAAGAAAAATTTTGTCGCGTCCCTGTACATGAACGACAAATGGAATACACACCTAACACTATACAGCTAATTCCGTTGGGCTCATGAATATGTGTACCAAATTGCAAGTCAATAGCGTTATTTTGGGGGCCACTATAGCGGTACATACAATATCATCCCACAGGCCGTAATGATAAAAAAACTTTGGCGTGTCCCTGTACACGAACTACAAATGGAATGCACACCCAAAACTATACAGCTAATTTCGTGGAGATCATGAACATGTGTGCAAACTTTCAAGTCAATAGCGTGATTTTTGCGGCTGCTATCGCACGACAGACAGACAGACAGACGGACAGACGGAACCCAAAATCCTTTTGAGTCTCAACAGAGGGCCTCCATTCATGTTTCGGCAAAAATTGGAAGTTGATAGCTTGATTATTGAGGTGGCTATCGCGGTACATACAGATTCTTCCCATAGGCCGTAATGATAGAAAATCTTTGCCGTGTCCTTGTACACGAACTACAAATGGAATGCACACCTAAAACTATACAGCTGATTAAGTTGGGCTCATGAACATGTGTACCAAATTGCAAGTCAATAGCGTGATTTTTGTGGCCGCTATCGTGCTACATACAAATTCCTCCCATCGGCCGTAATGATAAGAAAAACTTTCGCGTGTCCCTGTACAGGAATCACAAATAGAATACACACCCAAAACTATACAGCTGATTTCGTGGGGCACATGAACATGTGTACCAAATTGCAAGTCAATATCGTGATTTTTGTGGTCGCTATGGTCGTACATACTAATTCCTCCCATCGGCCGTAATGATAAGAAAAACTTTGGCGTGTCCCTGTACACGAATCACAAATGGAATACACACCCAAAACTATACAGCTAATTTCGTGGGGCACATAAACATGTGTACCAAATTTCAAGTCAATAGCGCTATTTTTGCGGCCGCTATCGCGCGACAGACAGGCAGACAGACAGACAGACAGACACAGCCCAAAACCGTTTTGAGTCTCAACAGAGGGCCTCCACTGACGTTTCGGCAAAAATTGGAAGTCAATAGCCTGATTTTTGCGGTGGCTATCGCGGTACATACAGATTCTTTCCATAGGCCGTAATGATAGGAAAACTTTGGCGTGTCCCTGTACACGAACTACAAATGGAATACACACCTAAAACTATACAGCTAATTCCGTTGGGCTCATGAATATGTGTACCAAATTGCAAGTCAATAGCGGGATTTTTGTGGCCGCTATCGTGATACATACAAATTGCTCCTTTAAGCGGTAATGATAAGAAAACCTTTGGCGTATCCCTGTATACGAACTACAAATGGAATACATACAAAAAACTATACAGCTGATTTCGTGGGGCTCATAAACATGTGTACCAAATTTTAAGTCAATAGCTCTGTTTTTGTGGCCGCTACCGCGATACATACAAATTCCTCCCATAGGCCGTAATGATAAGAAAAACTTTGGCGTGACCATGTATACGAACTACAAATGGAATACATACTAAAAACTATACAGCTGATTTCGAGAGGCTCATGAACATGTGTATCAAATTTGAAGTCAATAGCGCTAATTTTGCAGCCGCTATCGCGATGCATACAAATTCCTCCCATAGGCCGTAATGATAAGAAAAACTTTGGCGTGTCCCTGTATACGAACTGCAAATGGAATACATACCAAAAACTATACAGCTGATTTCGTGGGGCTTATGAACATGTGTACCAAATTTCAAGTCAATAGCGCTATTTTTGCGGCCGTTATCGCGCGACAGACAGACACACAGACACAGCCCAAAACCGTTTTGAGTCGCAACAGAGGGCCTCCACTGACGTTTCGGCAATAAGTAGATTCAGATGATAAATATATATATTTTTTTTTTCAATAAATTTTTTCTTAAAGTTGCCTTTTTACTTTCCGAACATACAAATGTAAGGAAAGTATTGTGGTCATGGCAAATATCCGAGTTAGAGATTTTTGTGTTTCTATACAGTTTGAGGTTCCCTGAATTCGTTTTTACTCTTTTTACTATGATGTGTGTGTGTGTGATTAAACATGATAGCGCCTAAATGCTTTATTCGAATGAGCTGAAAATTGGTACATAGGATACAGGTCAACAAAGCACGAACCTTATTGATTTTGGTGAATCTAGGACTTACAGTATTTTTCTTTCTTTTCTTTTTTAATAGCGAAACAAAGAAAAATTATTCATCATTATGGCCTTTGGGTTCTCAAAATTTTTCAAAGTACGATAGCGTCTGAACACCTTATTCATCTGTGGTAAAAAATTATGCACATGTTATATTTCACTGTCGTGCGCAGTGTACAGATTTTGATGATTCTAGCACACATAGTTTTTATAGGGTCACAAAGAATAATTCATTTTTATTATAATCTATTGGCCCAAATATTTGAAAGTGCGATAGCATTTAAACGCTGCATACGATTGACCTGAAAATTCATACAAATATTATAGGTCACAGTCGCACGAACTGTATATATTTGGTAAATCTAGCAACTATAGTTTTTTTTTTTTTTTTTTTTTTACAGGTATACAAAGAAATATTATTTATCATCATGGCCTATGGACCCAAATTTTTTAAAGTACGATAGCGTCTAAACACGTAGTTAGATTACACTGAAAATTTATACACATATTATAGATCACCATTGCACGCATTGTATAGATTTTCATGAATATTGCCCTTATATATTTTTACAGGGACAAAACAAAAAAAAAAAATTCCATCTTTGTGATCTATGGCCTCAAAATATTTGAAGTGCAATAGCGTAAATTTAAACAATGGGGAAAATTACTGAAACCCTTATTATATGTTTCACTTTTGTTTATTTAACATCTTGTCCTACTTTAATTTACTTATAAAACCGTTAATTACTATTCGGAAAGTCGATTACAGTCACTCCAGATTTCTTTTTTTTTTTTCAAGTAAATAAAAATAAAAATTTCAACACTTTTACTACTCCAGTTTTTACTCTTCAATACATGAATTATCGCACGATAAATTTATGAATCAATGTAAATGATCATGTAATAAAATAAGATACCTCGTTTAACTGAACAAATACAAGTATTTGAATTACGTTAATTTGTCCCGATAAATTAATTTAAATTCTTGTTTTATGAAATTTATACATATTTTTCACGGTCATGGATTTGTATACTAATAATTTTATATCAATATTTCTGAAAATTGCAACACCACAAAGGAATAGCCGGACATTAATGAAATTTAATACACAAATATAACATTAGTATAAATAGATAATAAAATTTTCAAAGAAAATAAAAGTAAGCGTTCAAAATAAGTGTTTTTTGTAACCACCATGCGTTTCAATAAGTGTTGCTATACCGCAGGGCATAGAGTCAAACAGATTTTGCCTTGGGAAGAGTATCCTATATTGTTTGTACGCGTAACCTAAGTTCATCCGTAGAAGCTGTAGGACGAGGATCACAAGTGAGACATCGACCAAGGAAATCCACACATGTTCAATTGCAACATATCTAGTGAATCTTATTGAAAGATAACTCCAAGAATACCTGGAAGGAAAGGGATGACTTGGGGCTACACCCGTTAACTGATGTATCCGTTGTTTTCAATATTACCCACAATTCGTAGCAGCTGAGATCGTTCATGATATGGAATCGCATCCCAGACCTTAGCAATAAGAATTCGTTTAATATGACGTTTGATAATGCACTCTGGAATGTATCGTTAATGTAGCGTCTAACACGGATATGGCCTTTATATTACCGCAAATTAAAATAGGAATCGTCAGAAAGAATCATTTGTTGCCAATTTGCACGGATGTCTCTATGTCCACGAGCCCACTGAAGCCGCAGATGGTTTTGCATGAAGGGAATCCTGTGTAAAAGATTTCTTGCTCGCAACCCACGATACAACAGACGTCAATGGATTGATCAAGCAGGCTTTGTTGACACACCTGTAGCAGGAGACAAAAGTGCTGCCAACTGTCTAGATTAACCGTACAGTCCCTCAGTGACGTTCGGAACATGTGCCTATCATCTCGTGTTCATGCCACCATTCGGGATCCACACCCGACTTGCCGCGTTGGCTGATTCTTGTTGGCCTACTGCTTTCAAACTCGCATCACTGTGCTGCTGTTACGTTGCATACTACTATTGAGCGATAGCTATTATAAGCTAATATTACATAATAATAAAAAAAAATCCTTCTTCAGGAAGTCCAATGATTCTTCCTCGTTCAAACTCCGTAATTTATTGAATTTTCATTCTCTTCCTTTGAAGAGGCATTGTTACGATTCACCAGATGCTTATCACGAGCAAATAACCATGGATTATTTTGAATGCAATATTTACGGATTATTTGAACGTCCTATTTCAACGATTATTTACAACTCGCTATTTATACGGCTTCAGCTATAGTTCAGAGGGTAATGTTCAGCTTACGCATGCGTGGTGACTTAAATATTTATCATCGGATTAACACAATATGATTTGCATTTGCTGAAAATTTAGCCCAATCGCATCATTCCTTCGAGGCGTTGCAATAGTCATAGGCACGTGTATATATAGCAAAAAAATTTATAACGTAAATCTGTAAATATAAGAAGTTTTTTTTTTTTTTTTTTTTTTTTTTTTTTTTTTTTTTTTAAGACAATGTTCGTATAAGAGTCCTCAAAATAGCGTGGCCGAGGGAAACCTGATATATTCATTTAATTAATTAAAAAATAACATAAAATGAATAAAAAAACAACGTATAAAAACAGAATTTAATTACATAAAAGTGTTTTAATTTATTCAATTAATATCTAATCTATAGTAAATTGAGTTTACACACGCCTTTCAATAATGAAAATAATTTATGTTTTTAAAATATTTATAAAACATTAATTAGATTTTTTTTTTTCATTACAAGTAATAAAAGAGATTAATTTCCCATTAACATTTTTAATTTATTTTAATGTAATTTCCTAAATTTATGAAAAAAAATTAAGTAAGTTAATCTTAAATTTTTATCATTTGTAACATTAAAAACTTTAGTAATGTCCAAACATATTAAGTTCATAAAACATTTGTAAAAATAATTACGATTTTTTTTTTTTTTTTTTTTTTTTTTTTTTAATAAGCTTCAAATGTTTAATAAATTGTGGTAAAAATAGATATAAAATAACTTTTATAAATTTATTGAAAGTATTGTACATGTACAAATACATTTTTTAATCATTGTGAAATACTAAAAGAAAGAAAGGAAAAGAAACTAGTATGTTGTGGCCACCACAAGACTTTCTTCTATATTTTCCTATACATATTCAATCAGTAACAATATTTAAAAAAAAAAAAGATTTTTTTTTCCTTTTTTTTTTTTTTTTTTGGTTAAAAGTAAAAAAAATCGATAACTTTGTTTTAAATTATCACAGATTTATAGTTCAACCATTCGTTTTAAAGGTATTGACGAGACCTTTCGAATGATACCCATCTTCAAAATTTACCCCCCCCCCGGGGGGGTACTTCCCCCCCAGGGGGGGGGGAAGCGATGCCCCCCCATGCACAGAATTTTTTTCCTAGTTACGTACTACTATTATCAATAATTCATATTAATTTTACAAATACAAGTGTAAAATAACTCTTATTATGCACATTTATACGAATTTTTGTCCTATGCTGCCATGTTAAAAATTTAGATAAAATGCTATCACAGCGCCACCTGTTGAGCTATTGATCCCCAAATATAATCAGCAACAGTTTATGTCGGGGACCAACTAAATACCAAGTTTGGTAAAATTTCGTTAAAAAAAAAAAAAAAAAAAAAAAAAAAAAAAAGTTTTTTTTTTGTTAAAAGTAAAAAAAATCGATAACTTTGTTTTAAATTATCACAGATTTATGGTTCAACCATTCGTTTTAAAGGTATTGACGAGATCTTTCGAATGATACCCATCTTCAAAATTTAACCTCCCCGGGGGGGTACTTCCCCCCCAGGAGGGGAACCGATGCCCCCCCATGCACAATTTTTTTTTCCTAGTTAACTACTACTATCATCAATAATTCAAATTCATTTTACAATCACAAGTTTAAAATAACTCTCATTATGCCCATTTATACGGAATTTTGTCCTATGCTGCCATGTTAAAAATTTGCATAAAATGCGATTACAGCGCCACCTGTTGAGCTATTGATACCCAAATCTAATGGGCACCAGTTCATGTCAGGGTGCAACTAAATACCAAGTTTGGTTAAATTTCATTCATATGTTCGTGAGATACAGCGTCCACAAAAAAATGATACAGACAGACAGACACACAGACAGACAGACAGACAGACAGACAGACAGACACACAGACAGACATTTTCTAAAAACTATCAATTCGTGTTCAGGACATCCCAAAACGTGTAGATCCGTCAAAAAACGGAGGTCGAAAATTTTCGCGAATCCAATACTTTCTCTATATTACATATAGAAGAAAGTAAAAAAATATATATATATATATAACTGTTTATTACTTTTTCTATTTATATGACAGAAAAAAACATAACTTTATCAATTTTAAATTGATTTCCCTTAAATGAAATTCTTGAAATTTAATGAAGTAATTTAATAAAAATAATTTCTGAATATTAAAGTAAAAGTTACTTTCTAAACGATTCTCTTCATTCACTTCATTTTTATCTTAATTTATGGATTGTAAAATAAAATAAATAAAATAATTTATAAAAACTCATATAATTATTAAAAATTTAAAAAAAATATTACTTATTATATCTAATTACATATATTAAGTTAATTTTGCAAAACTAAAAAGCTGCTGTGATAACAATAAATGATTTATAATAGTTTGTAAAATTTTATAAATTTATACAATTTATATGCATATTACAAATTTATTAGCCAATCACCGCACTTGCATATATGAAGATTTTTCTTTACTCTTTTAGTTCATTTAAATGTGGTTCGACCCTGTATATTAAAGGAATTTGAGTTTAATATGCAAATATGCTCCTCATACAGCCAGTGAATTTGTTACAATTTTAACCATATTTATTCATGCACGGATAAAATCTCTCAAGTATTTTGAGAACTTTAATCCAATAAATATTTGATATAATCAGTGCCGAAAGTGATTCTGTTAAACACTTTGCAGAAAAGAATAAACACTTGTGGAATCAATAAGTTTGATGCACTAAAACTTACTAAAATTTATGTGCATTTTTCAATCAGATTACATGAATGTTTCCAATAAGTTTATATAAATATGATTGTAGTAGTGTCAATATGTATTTTTTTAGGTGTAAAATAATAATAATAATAATAATATTTAAATAATAATTGATTATTAAAATCACATTAGAACTGAAACAGCTAAATTTAAGTTTTTTTTTTTTTTTTTTTCAATTTTGAAACATTTTTATATAATCTGAACCTCCAAAAGTAACGATAAAACCTGTTTTCTCCTTTACTTATGTTCACATAATTTTGAAAGAAATAAACATACAAATTTAAAATTTGGATGGCGTTATCAAATTATTCATTCAATTTTATATAACTTTAGCACAGGTAATAATTTTTAAACTAATATAACTTTTCTCTCTCTCTCTCTCTCTAGTTTTTTTTTTTTTTTTACATTCTTGTATATTTAATAGAAAAAAGTGTTGAATTCGTAAAATTTTTCGACGGATTTACACGTTTTGAAAGGTCTAGAACACGATTTGATCATTTTTACAAAGTATCTGTCCGTCTGTCTGTCTGTGTGTGTGTGTGAGACAACATTTTTGTGGCAACTGTATCTCCGGAACTACTGTTTTGAATTACATATAATTTTATATGTAGATGCACCTTGACCTAGATTAGTGCCTATCAACTTTTAGTGTCATTCGCTCAACAAGTTGCGCTGCTATACAACGATTTCCGCAATTTCCGGGGAGGCTATAGACTTGGTTCTATTGCGTATAATCATACAAAACTTGATATGTGAGAATGCCGTTATGATATATTATGCTGAATAAATTTGAATACTTATGAGCCAGTAGGTGGCGCTGCTATACAGCGATTTTCGCAATTTAAGGAAAGGCTATATATAAGGAACTACTGCACATAATTGTATATAAATTTGTTTGTAGGTGCACCTTAACATAAATTAGTGCCTGTCATCTTTTGGTGTGAACCGCTCAACAGGTTGCGCTGATACACAGCGATTTCCTCAATTTATAGGAAGCCTATTTCTCAGGTTCTATTGCGTATCATCAAACAAAACTTGATATGTGAGATGGCAATTATGTGATTTTATGCTGACTCAGTTTGGATGCTTATCAGCCAATAGGTGTCGCTGTCATACTGCAAATTTCATCGATAACGGGATGGCTATATCGCAACGTCTATGGCATTACATACGTGAGATAACCATTATAAAAATGCATTT
The DNA here is from genome assembly GCA_963930645.1 of Salticus scenicus. Lineage (NCBI taxonomy): Eukaryota > Metazoa > Arthropoda > Arachnida > Araneae > Salticidae > Salticus > Salticus scenicus. Next base: position 128,889,975 of record OZ005660.1, on the reverse strand, counting down.
TTTTAAATGTTATTTATAAACGATAAAACTCTTTTTTTGGATATTTAGCGTTGGATTTCCCAAAGATGAAACGATTTGCATTCATCATGTTAAATATTTTTAATAACAGTTTTAATATTATTCGCACTTAGTGAATCTGAACATTAAAATATAGAAGAAAGTCTTGTGTTGGTCAAAACATAGTAGTTTAAAAAGGAAGCATTGGAAGAAATGTAAAATTTAAACAAATTTAGCAATAAAAAATAAATGAATAATCTGGTGTGTCACTCACACGACTTTCTCTTACACTGAAATTTAATACTATAAATACAGGTGTCAGATTAATAGGTATTATAAAGAGTACTGTTATGTAAACCTGTGTTCAACAATTCATATTAGGCTTCTGAAGAGTATTATATAATAATTAGTTCTGTGTGAGGGGGGCTACTGCCCCCTTCAACCCCCCGTTTCATTAATGCACCTACATTTATATAGAATTTAATTCGATTATTAAAAAATAATTCTGGTTTAAAAAAATAATATATTAAAATTATTATTTAAAAAAATTATCTTTTATGATAATGCAGACGATGTCCATATTAGAGAGGTAGTATAACACCAAATATCCAAAAAAAGTCCATTTTATTCTCGAAAAAAATTTTATTCTCGAAGTTTTATTTTCGTTAAAAGTAAAAAATATCCATAACTTTGTTTTAAATTATCGCAGATCGATGGTTCAACCATTCGTTTTAAAGGTATTGGCGAGCTCTTTTGAAAGATACCCATCATGAAAATTTACTGCCCTCGAGGGGGGACTTCCCCCCCAGGGGGGGAGACGAGGAGCCTACATACACAATTTTTTTTTTCAGTTAACTATCTCTATTACAAAAAATATATATTTGTTTCATTTGGTTTAGTGCAGTCTATAGACGTTAAACTCTACTTACCTGCAATTTCCCCCATAGACGTAATGTATTAGAATTATCTTGATTGTCCCTGTACACGAACCAGTTGCTTGATCTTAACGAAAATCTTTCTGTAGCATCCCTATATGATACACATTTAGAATACCAAGTTTGAACTTTCTGCCATAATTTGTTTTTGAGATATGCTGATAACAGACAGACACACACACACACACACACACACACACACAGACTCACACACAGACACACACACAGACACACACCGCACACACACAGGCACACAGACCATCTGCTAAAAACATGTTTTTCGTATTCAGGGGACCTCAAAACGTGTAAATATAACAAAGTCACGCGTTCGAAAATTTGACCCAAAAACAATACTTTCTCTACCTTATGGGTAAGAGAAAGTAAATAATCTGGTGTGTCACTCATACGACTTTCTCTTACCCTGAAATTTGATACTATAAATACAGGTTGCAGATTAATAGGTAAGATAACGTGTACTGTTATGTAAACCTATGTTAAACAATTCATATTAGGCTTCTGAAGAGTTTTATATGATAATTAGTTCTGTGTGAGGGGGGCTACCGCCCCCTCAACCCCCCGTTTCATTAATGCACCTACATTTATATAGAATTTAATTCGGTTATGAAAAAAAATTTTCTCTTTTTAAAAAATAATTTATTAAAATTATTATTTAAAAAAATTATCTTTTATGATAAGGCAGACGATTTCCATATTAGAGAAGTAGTAGAACACCAAATATAAAAAAAAAGTCCATTTTATTCTCAATATTAAAAAAAAAAAAAAAAAAAAAAGTTTTTTTTTTTTTTTTCGTTAAAAGTAAAAAAAAAAAAATCAATAAGTTTGTTTTAAATTATCGCAGATCGATGGTTCAACCATTCGTTTTAAAGGTATTGGCGAGCTCTTTTGAAAGACACCCATCATGAAATATTACTCCCCTCGAGGTGGGACTCCCCCCCCCAGAGGGGGAGGCGAGGCTCCTACATACACAAAAAAAATTTTCTCAGTTAACTGTCTCTATTACAAAAAATATATATCTGTTTCATTTGGTTTAGTGCAGTCCATAGACGTTAAACTCTATTTTCCTGCAATTTCCCCCATAGACGTAATGTATTAGAATTCTCTTGATTGTCCCTGTACACGAACCATTTGCTTGATCTTAACGAAAAGCTTACTGTAGCATCCCTATATGATACACATTTGGAGTACCAAGTTTGAACTTTCTGCCATAATTTGTTTTTGAGATATGCTGATAACAGACAGACACACAGACACACACAGACACACACACGGATACACAGACCATTTGCTAAAAACATGATTTTCGTATTCAGGGGACCTCAAAACGTGTAAATATAACAAAATCTCGCGTTCGAAAATTTGAGCCAAAAACAATACTTTCTCTACCTTATGGGTAAGAGAAAGGAAAAAGGGTGTAAAATGTGCGTTACAGATAATTGAAGGTATACCTGTCTCCAAATGTTAAATTAAAATCCGATATTTCTTCCTGTATACACATTTGTTTTCCTCAGTAAGGAAATCTTTGGAAAAATATTATTATTTGTAAACACTGAGCATCGTCAAATTAATAAAAAAATCAATAAATAATTTTAAACGAACAACTCATCCAGTTTTCATGTTCGAATGTTTCTTTTTAAAAAAGTTATTCACATACTAAAACTAGTATGTTGTGGCCACCACAGGACTTTCTTCTCTATTTCCCTATAGAATTTTACTCAGTACAAATAATTTATTAAAATTATTATTTATTAAAATTATCTTTCATGATGAATGCAAATGATTTTGACCTTAGAGAAAACTAACACTAAATATCTGAAGAAAGACAGCTTTATTGTCTATAAATAACATCTTACAAAATGCGTTTTTATAGTTGTTATCTCACATATCAAGTTTCGTACAGTTACATGTCATAGAAGTTGAGATATAGCCTTCCCGTTATCGAAGAAATTTCCTGTATAGCAGCGCCACTTATTGGCCTATAAGTAACCAACTTGAATGAACATAATGGTCTTCTCACGTACCAAGTTTTGTTTGATTATACACAGTAGAAACTGAGACATAGCCATCCCTTAAATTGCGGAAATCACTCTGTACCAGTGCCATGTGTTGAGTGGTTGACACCAAAAGTTCATAGGCACTAATTTATGTCAAGGTGCAACTATATATAGGTTTATACGTAATTGTGTGCAGTAGTTCCTGAGATATAGCATTCCTTTATATTGCTAAAATCGCTGTATAGCAGAGCCACCTGTTGACAGATAAGCATTCAAATTGAATCAGCATAATTTCTCATAGTGGCCTTCGCACGTATCAAGTTTTGTTTGGTTGTAGGCAATAGAATCTGAGATATAGCCTCACCTTAAATTGTAGAAATCGCTGTATAGCAGCCACCTGCTTAGCGGTTGACACCAAAAATTGATATACACTAACTTGGGTCAAGCTGCATCTACATATAAATTTATGTACAATTCTAAGCAGTAGTTCTGGAGATACAGTCGCCACAATTTTTTTATCATACACACACAGACAGAGAGACATTCTAAAATTGGACAAATCGTGTTCTAAAACTTCCAAAACTACTGAAAACCGAAAGTCAAAATCTTTTATGAATCCAATATATTCTTCGATTGAATATAGAAGAAAGAAAAAATGATAAAAAAAAAAATAATAATAATAAAAAAAAAAAAACAGAAAAGTAAATACTGAAAAAAAAAAAGTTTTAATCTAATATTTTGATGCATGCTTACTTTCATCTATCCATAACGCACCTTTGGCACTCTTTCTCATTTATATCTCTTGCTAAAATTGTTTAAATTCTTTTATTTCTTCCAATGTTTATGTTTCAGAAAAATTAGAGTTATATCCGTTGAAAAATTATAACGTGTTAAACTTATATAAAAATCGATTAACCGATTCGATAATAAATGTGTCATCCAAATTTTATATTTATGTGTTTATTTGTTTCAAAATTATGGACAAAAGAAGAAAATGAGAAAGCATTTTTTACCTTAATTTTGAAGGTTCAGTGTAAATCAATAGGTATATGAAAGCAATCAAAAGGAGACAATATACAGACTAGCATTGTTATTTTACGATTTTATTCATTTCCAATTCTTTTAAAACTATATAAGGTAATTCTAGCAAATAATTATAAAATAGTTTTAAAAAATGTAGAGAAAAATATAATACTTTGTATAATTACTTAACCTAGATAAATATAATTAATTTACTTATTTATCTATTTTTTTTTATAATTCATAAAATTGTGCGGTAACGTATTTATTAAACACCTTATAACAATTTATTAAAATTAAAATATTCTTAAGTATTCGATAAATTTTATAAATTTATGTGCCAATTTTTCTACCATGTGAATAATAAATGTAAAAAAAAAAAAAAAAAAAAGTTTTGAATTTTGACTTAGGTACATTTTAACGGAATTAGGGATACAACAACAGTATAAGAGAGGTAATATACAAATATACATAGAATACTGCGAGGGATTTTGTTTCAATTCACCCGTTCTACTACTCATGTATAAATACAAATCTCTCTTAAGTGTCTTCAGATATCAAATAACTTAATCAAATAAATGTTAGATGAAACCAGTTCCCGAACGTAATTCCGTCAGAAACTTTGCAAATAAGATTAAAACACTTGCGGAATCAATACTTTAGATGTAGTATTTACTATTCAAATGTGTCTGACTTGTTTTCAAGATAATACATGCAAAGTTATGTATATTTGAATACCTGAATGTAAGTAGGAATATAAAAATATACTCTAATAATGTAATATAATAAATAAAACAAAGAAAGGACTTTAATTTAAAAAAGTATTGTAATTCGTTCAATTTTTTAAAAGGTTTATTATATTAATACAGCAAATTTCGGAACTGATGTAACTAAAAAATAATTTTTTGCTACTTAAAATCTTTTTTTTTTTTTCTTTTTTCCAGAATTTATTGATATATACCACAATGAAAGTGTGGAATATAGATTTTGAACGCACATTTATATATATATATATATATATATATATTCTTTATCTTCAAATACGCAATACAAAGACCTCATATATGTAAAAATGAATCATAAAATATTAGACTTAAGAATCTAACGAAAAAAGGATATATCTTTAATAATGAAATTTTTAGAAAATTTAATTAATTTTACGCATTAGTGTCTGACGTGTAAATTATAAATAGGACATTGAAAACATAAATGATTTCTGTTTTCCAAACATGCAAGTTTGAAAACTTTTTTATAAGTTTTTGTAAACATAATTGTTACCGAGTATGAGAAAAAATAATCTATTCATTTAATGATGGTTTAATTTAAATACAGTTTAACAAAATATACGAAGGCAATCGCGGACTCTAATAGTCAAAAATTTACATGGCATCGCAAGTGATTCATATATTCTTTCGGATTTTGCCAATTCAATGTTTTTTTTTTCTTTTTTCTTTTCTTTTCAATATAATAAAAATGTATTAAAAATGTTAGAAAAAGTCAAATTGAAAAATGAAATTTTAAAAATTTATACATAACTGCACACTGTTACAAATGGTTTCTTAAAAATGAGCTAAATTGTCTCAAAATAGCTTCGAAACAATATATACTTAAATTTGAAAACCCATGTACTCATTTTTGAGTATATTAACATGTCAAACACGGGGATATTTGAATTTTTATTGGTCTACCCAATTTTTGAGTATGTCAATATACTAAAAAATGAGTACATGATTTCTCAAATTTAAGTATATGTTGTTTTGGAGCTATTTTGAAATAATTTATCTCATTTTTAAGAAAACATTTTTAACAGTGCATAAAGTATCTAATTTAATATTTTATACTTGTTTTGTAAATTCATTCTTGTCTAGAAAATAATTAAAATTTTAACATAAAAACGGGTTTTTCGTTTTATCTATTTGCAATTTACTTCCTCATATAATTTCGTATATATATATATATTAAATAACAATAGTTTGGTAATTATATATATATATATATATTGTATATATATGCAAAATAACTAAAGCCAGATGAAAAATTAATCCTAAAACACAATCTTAACAAGCATTTCAGTATTTTTTATTACAATCCTACTTAAAGTTTGTTGTTCCATTTCGGGCGACATTTAAGTGCTGGTAAGTGAGCTCAAACGGGTTCTATGTTTATAATGGGGGTGGTTTTCAATTTTCCATATTCTAATGACTATTAGAGTGTGTCCTGGTATGTATTTATATATTCTTGTATGATTTATATTCTTGTATTTTATATTGATGTATTATATTTTGTGCTTGATTTCTGTGCTTGATTTAATTTCTTGATTTAATGCTTGATTATGTGCTTGATTTAATTGCTTTTCATGCTTTGTATTAATTAAATTCGTTCACTGTATGGTCTTGCTTCCATCTGTGAGAAGTTGGGGGCTAGAAACGTGTTTTTTGGTTAAATTACCAGCGTTTCATCAGAAACGTCTCATATTCCTTTCCCTACATGGGGGAACTCCCCTGATTGAGGCCCCTCATGTGTTTTGGGATAAATTTTTCATCTGGGTTTAGTTATTTTGCTTATTTATTATAGTTTTTTATTTCATTTTGCTGCATTTGCGCATTGGTTTATAAAATCTCTGTTCTAGTTCTATATATTTAATAATTCAAGTTTTACTCCATCTTATATTTAAATTTCATCTTATATATATATATATATATATATATATATATATATATATAATTATAAATGTATAAATGATATATAAGTTTTATTGAATTACCCGACGTTTCGTTTCAGAGATAAGAAAAATTATGTAAGAGAAATTTTCACAAATGTACGTAAATCTCAGTGTAAAAAAAAAAAAAAAAACAGAATTTAAATTAGTTAAACAAAAACCATGTCGGTAGTAGATAACAGTTTTCAGTTATGTGTAAACAAAGTAGTTTTAAGTTTAACAGATATGTGAAAAAGTCTTATTTCTTCCAGGCCTCTGTATGTATGTTTTTCTAAATTTTTTTTTTTTTTTTTTTTTTTTTTTTTTGCAAAGAGTAATTTTTTTTTCGTTTAATTACAATTACATACATGGTAAAATTATTTAAACGATGGTTGGTTGGTTGGTTGGATTTAACGTCTCAATATTATTGCACAATGAGTAACTGTCGACGGTCTGGAACGCGACCCCTGAGGATGGTTCGAAGACACCCCATCAGAATTTTAATCCTCCACGATAAGGTTTTAATCCTTCCTCGCTTTAGTGACCCCCATAAGTATAATTTATTATTCAAACGAAAGAGGCGACAAAAAAAGTTTGTATAGTCGGTAACAAAAGTGTCTGAACACTAGCAAAATTTCCTATGTAAAAAAAAGTACACTTCAGACAGTTTTGTTAAAAGAATCCTTATCGAATCATGTTCTTACACTTTTTTTTACATAGGAATTTTTGCTAGTGTTCGGACACTTTTGTTACCGACTGTACTAACTGTGATTCGAAAAAAATTTGAAATTTCGGCAACTATGTTTTAGGTATTCTTCTAAAATAAGACATTATTTACAAAAAAAAAAAAAAAAAAAAGAAAAAAAGAAAAAAAGAAAGAAAGAAAGGAAAAGAAAGAAAGAAAGGGGAAAAAATGTGTATTTAACTAGTTGATTGATTAATTGATGATTGACTGGTGTTTATTTTACGCCGCACTAGAGCTGCGCAACAACCGGTTAAGCATTTTTGATGTGTATTTAAACCAGAACAAAATAAATATAAATCCTTAATACATAAAATCCTTAGATTAACTAAAGTGATGTTTTACAGAGATGCTGCGCACCAAAGTGAAATATCCCCAACGCAATATGTTAATACATTTCAACAAATATATAAAAGCAGTTTATTTAAGATAGTTTATAAATGTACACATAACACATGACTTTCTTATGATATTTCCATGTAACACAAATACAAAATGTTTAGAGATTTCTAGTACCTTATTAAAAATATTTTAAAAATGCAATTGCCCTTCATGATTTCGTTAAAAACTCTATTAACAAAAGAGAAACCCTCGCAACACGAAGCAAACTTTCGTAAACTGATTGGTAAATTTATTTACGATTTTAAACATATAAAGCTACAAATTTAATTAAATAAACAAAAAAACCTTACTTTAGCTTTACCGATGTGACACTTTTTTGGCGAAGTACTTTCTTATTAGCCCCCCCCCCCCTCATCGTCATCGTCGGTCACTCCATTCTGTGCGCTATTGAAGATTTTCTGCAGGTGTTTTAACTTCTTTTCTCCTTTCTTAGGATATGGCTCTAGGTGGCGTCTATACTTGTTGTTGGTTGGTCCAGGTTGCATGCGTTCGGTTAATATCGGTCATGATTGGTAAATATTTATCCTTTTATGTAAATATTTAACAACTTATTAGGATAATTGATTTATATACATACAGTAAATTTCGTCATAAAAATATGTTTTTAATATTGCAAATTTACATAGATTTTTCCGTAATACTTTTGCTAATTAAAGGCATCAGATGATGCAATTTACAAATCGTTCTAAAATAACTAATGTCGTTTTATAGTTGTTTGTTTCTTTATATCCATAAGTCCCGTAATTTCTTCAATAGAATACAGGCCTATTAAATCAGTTTTATACCAGTTTATTTATTTATTTATTTATTTATTTATATTCATTTTTTCTAAAAGACAAAGCAATATTTGTAAGAAGGTTAAGGTTGTATATAGATAGCTTTCACTGTTAACTATAATATAGGTATAAAACCGTTTAATACCTTTTCGAATTGCACGCAGGAAAATCTGTATATATATATATATATATATATATATATATATTACCGAGTGAAAACGTTTAATAGCGTGTAACAAAATTTAATTATGCATCAATATTGATATTTAATTTTGCCCTATTAATAAGCTAGGTATTAAAGAAATGTGAATTAAAAGTTTGATTATATTTTCTGATATTTCACTATAATAAAGAACAGAATCGCAAAGTATTTATTTATTTATTTATTTATTTATTATCATTATTATTATTATTTATTAATGGAATATACATACTGGTTGTCCTATAAGTTAGTTGTTATTTTAAAAAATCATAAAAACTGAAGGAATTGATAGAATTGAACGCTGTTTGCGAAAACGTTATTCTCGTGAAGGATGATTTCTTTCTTTCTTTTCTTTCTTTTTTCTTTCTTACTATTAATATTATTATTATTTTGATAAAGAAAAAAAAATAGTTAAAATTTTCGTCGATAGCGGGCGCTGTCCTGATGCGTAACAAAAAAATATGCAAATCAGAGCCCTATAAATTACATGGTTTTACGATTAACACAGTTTATTTCTTATTTTTCCCATACTTACGCATATATAAAGTTTTAATTGCGATGTTCGTGGATAAATCAATACCCTAACACATACTTGCCAACATCCTAATTAATATTCCGTAGCATAGTTAGCACCGCTCTTTTTTCCGCACCCGTAAATTTTTAGAGTAATATTCTCCAAATGCAATTACGATTAAATACGAAAAATACTCTAAAAAGAAATTGGTGGGAAAAAAGAAGGCGGGGCTAACAATACTACGGAATATTAATTAGTATGTTGGCAAGTATGCCCTAACAGCACAAAATATTTCAGAAACGTAACAGTCATATAGCATGGAAACATTCTAAATATTACAGAAACGATCAGTTTGCTTTCCGATTACTTTCATAAACGTAGAAATGTCCGCGATCGTAAAAAAAAAAAAAAAAAAAAAAAAAAAAAAAAAAAAAAAATCGGATACGTAACAGAAAAGATTCAATCACATAACAGAGAGATCATAGAAAAGGCCGAATGTTTCAGATAGGTATCAGAGAGCATATTAAAATGAGTTACGTTTTTGAAAGTTTGTAAGCATTTTAAAACATAACTGAAACGTTCTGTGCTGTATGTGTATCGGTTCAGATGTTTTTTCCTCAGGTAACAGCTGCCGTTAGTGGTGCTGTAACTCGTTTGCAAACTGTAATATTTGGTGATGGCGGACACATGTAAAAGTATTTCCTGTAAACATTTGCATGCAAATAAATATAGTTTTTCACAGAAATGTGCATTTGCTCACGTACAGCGTCATCTATTGACGAAAATTTTAACTATTATTATTATTATTATTTTTTTTTTTTTTTTTTTTTTTTTTTAACCAAAAAAAAAAAAAAAAAAAAAAAAAAAGAAAAAAGAAAAAAGAAAAAAAGAAAGAAAAAAAAAATCCTCGTTTACGAGAATAACTTTTTCGCAAACCGCGTTCAGTTCTAACAATTACTTCAATCTTTATGAATTTTTTAATGTCTACAAACTAATGGGACATCCGGTATAAGGTAAAGCTAAGAGAGATTGCGCACATAGGGGATCGGTATGAATAAGTACAGTGGGCGCTCTGAAACTCCAGGTAGATCTACAACAGCGAAAACGGAGTGCCCACATAATTGTATATGTTCATTGATTTTTCTCAATCTAAGATTAAAGGTGGTTAGTTTGTCTCGATTTCAAAAATCTTTCCTTAAATTTTTAAATACATTTCTAGAATTTTTATAGAATTGTAGCATTACAAACTATTTTTAATTTAAACGATTTCCCATGGACTCGTTTATAAATTTTACTTGTGGCAGGTGATTGCATGAAAGTTGCATCATTTATAACAACGAGTGCAATGGTTATAGACAACCACAGATTAGGTCAACAAACAAGAAGACTTTCAAACTGAGAAGGAACTTTAAATTAAATTTTAAGTTAAAAATATTATCTAATAACTAAATATTACTTTTTATTAACTAGTCTCTTTTTTTTTATCTGCTTATTTAATTTATTTTCTTTAAATAAAAATTTTTAATCTTATTTGTTTTTCCATTTTCCATTTTTTTTTTAAATAATAAATTGAAATATCTACATATAATATATAAGTATTTGTTTACAAATCCCTTATAGCAATGTCATTTAAATGCAATTATCATTTTTAACAATTTAACTATAGTTAAAATTAAGCGCAATCTCTCCTACACTTTAAGGAGAGATCTCTTGGTTTTATTACAGTTGTTGCTTTAAGTCATAGTATAACAGCAAAATAGAAATGGAAATGAGTAGAAGGATCACTTCAAAGCTATGCACTAACACTTTAGTAAAAGATTAAAATTTATATATATATATATTTTTTTTTTTTTTATAACGTTTTCTTGAAATGTGCGCAAACTCTCCTAGCTTTACTTTATATATCGAGCAGAAAAAAATATTTTATAGCTATATTTTTCACTCTGTGGTTAAATCCTTATTTGTTTCACAAATTATTCTTTTTATGTTTATTGATTCCGCACTAAATTTCAAAACTTATTATTATTTTTTTTTTTTTTAATTCAACAACTTGCAATATTTACTCTTTGTTTTATTGACATTATGTCTTTCGTTCCTTCTTTGCTCCATAGATAGCAGCACTACACAGATTTTTTTTTTTTTAATGATGATTCAGAGGAAGACAAGTAGTCGCATTAATATTTCTAGTGTGCCCGAACGCACCTAAATTGATGGTGCACTCGCACTTAATTTGCTCACATGGTGAAGCGCCGTGCTATCTTTTTTACCTGAAACAATTCTTACTAATTTTTTGCATTTTGCAGTGTTTACTTACATTGGCATGTATTTATTGAAATTAGTTTTATTTTAATTCAATTAATTTAATAATGGATGATTCAAACCAAAAATTGCTGGAACTTTAATTTTTGTTTCTTTTTTGTACATATTATCAGTTACGTCTTTTATAGCTGTATTTGAAGTTACACTGTTAAAAATTTCTATAAATTTAATGTAAATATTTAGCCAGAGTCTCTGTAAATTTCTAGTAATTCTTAGTTAAAAGTGAATAATTGAGATTCTCAATCTTTATTCTGTATTTTTACCTAATTTTATTATTTATTTATTTAATTAAAAAAAAAATGACTGTTTCTACTTTAGAAAAAGCATTACAAGTCCAAAATATATTTTCAACAATAATTAATTAAATTAATATTAGTTATTAAAATGAATGTATAAAATAAGTATTTTAACATCTCCGTTTATTTTTCTCTGTAATTTTACGTAAGACTTAAGATAATAGATTACACAGATTTGTCTGCTGAAATTTTTAACAGTGTAGTTAAAAAAAAAAAAAAAATCATTTAGAAAGCAAGTATGTAGAGAACATTAAATGGTTAATTTGCGATTCCAAAAATAGAAATCGCAAATTTTTTTTTATTCGATATTTATAAAAAAAATTTGCTTATATATATGTGACACACGCACACCTGAATTTATTACAAATATCTGCCGTGTATAATCTAAAAGCCATTTTTTTCTTCAATTACTATCTAATTTTATGTAAATATTAAGAAATTTTTAAAGCGATAATAATACTTTGTATAACAGAGTTGTATTTATTATTTACAAAAGCAGAGATTTTGAACGCTTTAATAGATTTTAGTTAAAACGCGTAAGTAATTTAAGGAACATTATCTGTGAATCGTATTCAAATTAATTCGAATGAGATTTTTATTCTTCTCTATCCATGTCTGGGACTTTTATGTGACTTACTAGGTTTGTCGTACCGTAAGCAAATCGTGATGAAAGCAATTTCCGAGCACAATTCTGTTAAAAGCTCTGCAAACAAGATTAAAACACTCAATCAATGAATAATTTAGTTGAGTAGTGAACTATTGATGTTTGTTTGGTTTACATTCATTAGATTTTAGGAAAATTGAAGTATACTGTTACAAATTTATTAATAATAGACATTAATTTCGTGTGCTTTTATTTAAAGAGGCTTCTTCGGGTTATAAAATGTTAATTTTCCGCTTTTCTGGTTTCATTTTGTATTAAAATAACTAATTTTTCTTTAAAAATGAGTTCCTCCAGGGCAGAATACGCTTTGGCAACGAATCTGACGCCATATTGCGAGTTTATAGCTCTTTGGCAGCGTTTTGTCCATTTAGGCGAGAAAATCCTTATTGTCGATATATGAATTATCTCTAGTTAGGCAATTTAGTTCCAAATGGAATATTTCTCATAACACCCTGATTATTCTGGAAATATACAATTGTGTCAGATGAGTTCAGGTAAAGCCAAACCAAGCTTTTGCGATGCTAATGGCTTTTGCTGAATGAGGCTCTGCTACTGATTACAGTTTAAGCTTTGTTTATGCAGTCAATTGTGTTTTAAGCTGTGTTTTAATCTGTGTTTCCTTGTGATTCTAAATATGATACTTAGTTGTCAGACTTGTAATCTTTTGAGGTATTCTGTAAATAAACTTTTAAGCATTTGCAAGACCAGTCATTCAGTCACTGACAATTCATGAATCCCGAGTACGCTACAATGCATTAAGAGATATTGGTTTCAAAATCATGATTGTTGGTTGTGGGACCTTAAGGTTGGTTAGCAATCACATTTCCTCTTTCATCCTTCCCATGTAATCCTATGGGATTTTCGTTGCTTTCTTTTTATTAAAATATATCTTTTAACAATATAGTATTTCATAATCAGTATTTTGAATTCTACTTTTTGAACATGAAAAGTTTAATCTTAGGAAGTGATTTTTTTGTTCAGTAAGTTTAAACACTTCTTTACGAGATTGAAATTTAGACTTAGTTTACTTAATGAAGTAAAATATTTATTTTTTTTTCTCCTTAATACAATTTCTTCAACTAAATAACAATTTCGGTTAAATTCCGTTCATTAGTTCGTGGGATACTGCATTCGCAATATTTTTGGATACATGCACGCAAAAAGACAGTATTTTTCTAAAAATAGTGTTCAAGATGTTTCAAAATATGTAAATCCATGGAAAATTGGAGTTTGAAATTCTTTTCGAATCTAATACGTCCTTCTTATATGTATAAAAGAAAGTAATAAGTTGTAATAAGAAATGTAGCTAAGGATTCCCCTTTTAAAAAATAATGCATATATATATGGACTACATAAAAAATTATACATATATATATATACAGAATTTTATAAATAACATAAAATAAGATCCTGTTAAAATATATGGCAATTGTATTACATTGTTTAGTTTTAGAAAATAAAAGCGTCACAAATATTTTTATTTATTCTTTTCTCATAACCCCATAAACTTACGAAAAAGGAAGCTATAACTTTGAGATATGCGGATGAAGGGTTTTAAATGAGCCAAGTAGCTCAGGTTATGATCACATTTCCCATTAAAAGTATCATAAGAGAAGCATAAAAATGCTTGATGGTAAAATAACAGTCATGCAATGTGTTTTTTATAGTGTATTTAGATAGTTTAATACAAGCACATACAATAAGGAATACTTAATATAATTCCATATCTCATATTTTATGTTTTATATAAACTTAGCGAATATGAATATTTTTAAAATTTTAGTAGAAAGATTATGGAAAAAATATATTAATGATTGTTTAATTATTCGTACTTGTGGATTTAGTAAAATTTTATCATTATAAGCACAAGTTATTAAAATAAAGGACAAGGGAAAATGCAGAAAATACGCTTTAAATTAACTTAAAAATGTATGCTAATTTCATAATGTTGAATGAAGAGAAACGACGTTAACATGCGCTTAAAATAAATTATGCGCACAGGCCGTAATTATATGAAATACTTTCGCGTGTTCCTGTACAAAAGCTGCAAAAAATATAGGCATAAAAAATTAAACAGCTTATTCCAAGTGAATCATGAACATTCGTACAAACAATCAAGTTAATGCGATAAATTTCCGGACCGATATCAAGGGGCATATAGACAAACATTTTTTTTTTTTTTTAATATATCTCTATGGTGAGGCAACTACGTAAGTTTTATCAACAATGCTTCATTTCTAAATTAAAATAGGGTAGGTGCTCTAGTAATTGGCATCTATCCCGAAACAATTAATAAATAAGAAAAATAATAAAATCATATATTTTACATATAAGAATTTTAACATTTTATGTCTGACACTGGGGCATAGGGTGCAAATAACTGGTAAAATGAATAACTAACAGTGTCAAGCACTGGAACATAGGGGGCCAATTACTGATAAAATGAAAAAAAATGGCAGTGTCAATTACTGGAACACTGAATATGTGTCAAATAAAAAAATTAAAAATATGTTATCAAATATATATTTCATATATGTGGTTCTGAATGTCCTTCATACCATATGTACTAACTTAAGATTTCTAAAAGTATTTTCTGATGACTAGAACATCAAAAACATTAGAGACTACTCTAAAAGGGCCAATCACTGGTGCAATTACCCTACAAAAAAAAATCATTACCTGGTACTTTTGAACATAACATTACTCCACATGAGGCGCCAGCAATTGGCAGCACATGGTATCACACGAAATGGGCGCCACGCTACTAAATTTTCAGCAATGTGCTTCACGATGATAACGTCAGACGCAGGGACATGTGGTATGGACAGTGCAGCTGGTATCCAAATAGTGGATAATGATCCAAATGGAGCTGTTCATGCATTTCGGCTAATATGATAGTCTTTTCAGCTATGGGCATTCTATGCCTAAGTGCTTTGTATAAGAATTCCAACTTGTGTAATATTAACAGTACTTTCTCACAATACAGAAAAATCAGCATGCAAACTCTGTTGTCTTTGTCAGTGATGTAAAGACAACTCTAATTGAAAAGCACCCATTTGAATAGATTAAATCTAGGTCACATTCACCTGCTCATTCTTCTACGCAAGAAAAAACAAGTTGATCCCCTTTAAGGTCTCCTTAAGGTCAGATCAGTACGCAAACTCTGTTGTCATTGTAGGTGTCTTAAAGGCATCTTTAATTAAAAAGAATTGCTTCAAATAGGTCAAATATAGGTCACATTCTTCTGTCTATTCTTATACGCAAGAAAAAACGAAGTTGATCGCTTTTCGTTAGTATCATACACTGCGCAATCACACCGTATGCCGAATCATTCGCTTATCCAAAAAACACGCATATTCGTGTTAAAAAAAAAAAAAAAAAAAAAAAAGAAAAAAAAGAATCACCCGACAAATAAGTTTTATCGTGAAAAAAATAGCAATAAGTTATGGACAGCTATAGGCGTTTTTTATTTTCAGCTATTAGTATCCTACACTTGATTTCTGTGTATGGTAATCCACTTTCGTATAATATTTAGGGGAAACTATGGTGGTTTGACCCATAGGGAGACTTGACCCATGCGGAGTTTTCCTAAGAAAGGAAAATTTCAGGGAAATGTCAGTGACTGTTCTGATTGACAAATCATACAACAGCATTTTGCAGGTAATAGCCATTCCAGAATTATCCGTAGTTTTCTTGCAATGTAGTGTTGATTGGTACTGCTTCTTTCAAGTAAATTTTGAATTAGAGTCTGTTAATTACGAGCTTCCAGTTTTGAGGTAAGTCAATTTCAGAAGTATATTTATTTTAGTCACTCTTTTAGCAAGAGATTTGTATATAGCAGTTTTATACAACTGTAATGCAAGTTGTTAAAAAGTTAGTATTAACAAAGCAAAGCTACTTAAGGAGACTTGATCCAAGCTAACTAGGGAAACTTTACCCAGTGATTAATTTAACGTTCTTTGTTTCATTTAATGCATTTTTATTTTATGAATAACTAAAATAGAGTAATTTAAGGGTTCAAACTGAGACCGTAGGTTCACCTTGTGTTTGGCAAAATTCTATGGTGAGAAACTACCAATTCTTGTAAACTTAATTCACCTTTTCTATGATGACGCGATATGGAGACACTTAAGAGAGATTTCATTGGTTTATTCGATTTTCTGCAATCTTTAGGTTTCTTTTCTAATAGCGTGCCACTGGTTTTAGGATTAGAACTAAAAATGTTTAAACTATATTTATATTGGCTAGAAAACGTTTAAATTACAAACCTGTGTTTTTTCGTTCAAAATCTATAATTCTTCTCACTTTTATGAGGGGAGAGTCATGTCTCCCTAAGTAGGTGGTCAAGTCTCGCTAGACTTAGGGACACTTGACCCATGTGCTGACTTAAGTAATTTATTTTTTTCCACCATTTCTAATAAGAGCTGTGCTACTATATTTTGCCATACTATGTACAAAATAACAAACTATTTGCTCATATTTTTTATTCAGATCCAACAATTATACAAAAAATATGAGAAATTAAAAACCAAAAACTGGGTCAAGTCTTCCTAGTTTCCCCTACAGTACATTTCACAATAAGTTCAGGTCAGCATGCAAACTTTTATTGTCTTTGTCGGTGATGTAAAGACATCTTTAATTAACAGACAACCCTTCTATAAGATTAAATATAGGTTTAATATGTCTTTTTATTTTCATACACAAGAAAGAATCACGTTGATTGCCTTTTTATGCTATCATACAAGGTACAATCACGTTGTATATTGAATTAGTCGCTTATGTCAAAAACATGTATATTCATGTATTTTGTTTTCTCTCAACCTCAAAGCTTTCCAAAGGAAGCTTGTTCACACAATGTTAAAAAATGTCGCTTAATAAACTCGATGTTAGCGCTTCTCGTCGTGCAGTGGCTGCTGTACCGAAATAAAATCTGTGAAAACCCCGGCCCTATTGTGCGTTCTTTAAAAAAAGTTATCTCTTATGTTTTTAATGAAAACAACAACTAACTCTATCCCTAAATAAAAATTATAAATGTGGATTTTTTATTTGAAATTGTTAGCGAACTTACATTTGACTTTGAATACAAAATATGTCCGATGTTAACTAATAATCTCAAGTAAGCAATCACATTATTATTAGATAACATCTAACATATTTTGTATTAAAAGTCTAGTGTTCGCTAATAATTTCACGTCAATAACTACACCTACAGTGTTCACTTAGGGCCGTATTCACCAAACTTCATTCATCGAGGATTAAACGATGGATCAGCAAATCCGAGAATCAAAGCTAACACTGGATTAAATTCCTACGGCATTCACCATCAGCCGATTAATTAATCCATGGATTAACTGGAAGATAAATAAAAGCGTCGTTTTGATTGGCCAAGAACGAAGATAGCCGTTCGGATTCACCGTTCGGCTTCAATTAACCAGGGATGAGAATTTTGAGACTTTTGTAGGAATTTCAGACTCTTTTTAATTTTTAAAAAACAATTTTCATGCTTTTGCTTCTAAATATTCTTATTTTTGTTCAACTTTCTTTTATTTGATTGTTTCTAAAAAAAAATGTTTTCATATATTCTCCAACTTTGCTTATAGAAAGTATGATTTTGTGTATCTGTTTATTCTTTTATTACTAAAATTAAATTATCTTTGAGTTTTGCTGATACTTTCAGACATTTTGTCTATTTCTCACTCTTATCTCTGATTAACTAATCAATCCGATTTGAAGATTAGAAAGGGTAAAAAGCAAATTGGCACGGAAAATACACGGTTTTTGCTCTTGTTTACTTCGCTTTTGTTTACGCACGGAGTAAGAATCAATTTTACTTTAGAGCATTTTTTAAAAGAATAATCATAATAGACCAATTACAGAAGCTATTATCAAGCAGTCTTCCCAAATTAGTGATTTTTTAATTGAAAATAATTTTAAATAACTATAATTAGTTTTTCTTTATTTTAGTTAGCTCATTAGATTACTTAAAAATTTGGAATAAGATTTAAACTGAAACATAACCAGACAATGCAAATGAAGATAACTTTTCCCTTGTTTCACTTATTTACCAGTTTTCAGTAGTTATTTCGGGTACATTCCTAAGTAATTAATAAAAAGGTTAAAAAATATACAAGTTTATTAAAAAATTTTATGAGAAATTTGGGAAAATATATGAATTAATGAAAACTGTATAAGATAAAACCATAAATTATGAAACACGCAACAATTGTTTCCTTCTAAGTACAACCTTTCATCACGCAGGAAAAAGTAACAACGATAATTCGACACAATATTATTGTTGTATACATTTGTAATTTAAGGTGCTAGTTTACAAACTTCATTCAACACAAATAATTCAACCTAGATTTTTCTGACATTCTGTTTTTGTTTCGACTTAAAAAATAATAACAATAAAATACCAAAATGAAACTAAGAACAAAGATATGAGAAATTATCTATGCCAATGTTAAGATATGATAGAAACTATATAAAAACCTTTTCTTTATCTATCCACTTAAAAGAAAAAAAAATGTATTGCTAAAAAAAATTCTGTTTCATATCTCTGATTACTTATCAATGCTTTTTTCCTTAAGAGCAAATTCTGTAACAAACCTGTCACTATGATATTGCGTAACTGATTATCTGTCACTATGTTATTGCATAACTTTATCTTACAAGATATTTTACATATACGGTAACCGCCGCTTAATAAATTCCCTGGCTAATGAAATCAGCCGCTTAATCTGATCAAACTGCTTGGACCGGAAT
The DNA here is from genome assembly GCA_963930645.1 of Salticus scenicus. Lineage (NCBI taxonomy): Eukaryota > Metazoa > Arthropoda > Arachnida > Araneae > Salticidae > Salticus > Salticus scenicus. The sequence continues at coordinate 128,870,633 of OZ005660.1, read as the reverse complement.
TAAATCAATGCAAATTACTTTTAAAGCCGCCGCTTAATAAAATCAGCATCGCCGGTTAATAAACTCAAAACTATCTCCTCAGCAATCAAAAATATCATTTATGCACACATTTTTTTTTTTTTTTTTTACTTTTTTATTTGCATTGCGTTTTTTTTTTTTTTTTATTTTATTTTTTTTTTTAAATAAGAAAAAAAAAATAAAGCACAAGAATCCCTCCGTTTTCGCTCATTGTCGAAGATTTTACACTTGCAGCACAGTTACAAATTAAACACGCCCCATCACTTATCTACATAACAATTTCAATTAACATATTCTTTAAAATCAGTAATAATTTACACATCTGATTTGAAATGATATATATATATATATTATTTCTAAAAGACAATTTATTATTAAAAGACAATTTCTAGTTCTTATTTTAAAATTACTATAATTCGTGAGGTTTAAACGAAAATATTTTAAATTTATAAGAACAACGTGATCTTTCGGTAAAGTAAGGAGGATTTTCCTCAAATGAAAGCGTATGGGAGCTTGGAATGCGTTTAATTTATTTATATTGAAGAAATAACTAATTAATTATCTATCAAAAATTAATTAATTTTGTTTACTGATTCCATTATTCGTCTCCTTTTGAAGTTTCTTTCAAAATTCAGGGAAGTAATACCTTTTCCTTAAGTGCAGGAATGTTCGCCGGATATAAAAATCAGCCGCTTATTAAAATCACTTTGGCTCAGAATGAATGTGATTTTAATAAGCGGTGGGAACTGTATCTTAATTCAAAATATCTGGAGAATTATTTCCATGATAAAATTCAAAACTGAGGAAATAGGAAAGTTACGCAATTTGCAAACACCATCATCTAAATGTTTATTTCATAGAAACAAATGATATATTTTTTTTTTATTATTATTTCAGCTCGAATCTATTATTTTGTCTGTTAATAAGCTCAAAATCTTTAGCATCTAACGTCAGTTTTTCTCCACCATAGTAATTATAGTTTTCATACAACACATTTCTTCGAGAATATATCTGATTTGTAAATAAAAGAGAAAAACTCTGTAAATAATTTTCTCTAAATCTTTATGCAAAGGCCCCATTCATTTAGAGTATTTTTTATCTAGAAATTATAAATCAAGGTTATTCGTTTTCCTAATTGTTTTTAGTTTTTTTTTTTTTTTTTTTTTTTTTTAATCTATTAAACAAAAAAAAGAATATTTCTATATCCGAAATAGGATTATAAATGAATAATATACTTCCTCAAATCATTGAATAAAATACTGTGAATCATTAAAATAAGTTCATAGAATAAACTTTTAATGTACTCCTTTCCTTTTGTTTATTTGTACACAAAGCATAAATGAATAATATCCAGTATTTTTTCAGTTTAAATTTTTATCATTGTGAGTTGTTATCATTTTCATTTGCCTTACACCCGAGTCATTATCCTTGACACATAATTAATATATATAATGATCATCATCTGTCATGAACGAATCCGGTTAGTACCACTTCAAAACAGAAATTTTTGGCAGCCATTTTTTTTCCGTTTATTTAATTCAACTTAGGAAACATACATACCATTTTCATACATGTTTTGTATCGCACATGTTCTTATTTCCTATAAAACCTTGAAAAACTATTCAATTGTAATGTTTAAATCTCTAAATTAAGTATAACGGATCACTGGCTATTATAAACATGCACCTATAAATAGAATTATGTAACTTCATGATTGTAAACAAAGCAAGACCAAATAAAAACAAACCAAAACTGTTACCATTCAGAAAATACAAATTCCAAATGGACAACTTTTTAATTCCGAATGAACGACTCTTTGACTGTTTCATTAAAAAAACGCTTAAAATATTTCTAAAACATATTAAAGCCTTAAAAATCTTAAAATATTTGTAAAAACGCATTAAAGCCTTTAAATATTTTTATCAAACTTTATTATTTGTTTACATTGTAAGGTATGATTGGCGCCGAGTTTAGTACGTAAATGCCGCCAGTTGATTTTAGTTTTAAAATTAGTGTAAAATGATAGTTGGGATAGAATGTTTGGTTGGGCAAGTAAAAGTCACCAGTTGAAATGAGTATTGAAATTAGAGTAGTCTAATGTGATAATGTCGAGTCAAGGTAAAATGTTCGGTTGAGAATGAGAAAGTCCCTAGCTGGATCCTGGATATTTTGGCGATGTTGAGGGTGAGATAGCTGGTTGGAGGTATCGAGTAGAGGTGAATTTGGGTTAGCATGGAGTGTCTGTAGTTATTGGACAGTTAGTTAGAAAATTTGAAAAAAGGATCTACGATAGTCTTAAAAAAAAGTATTTTGGTAAAATGAAGTGAATCGTTTTTTCTTATTATGAGGACTTTAAATAGGCAAGCGAAGTGATGACGTCACTGGCAGGTTCGTGGATACAAGAAAAATATTTCCTATATTAAACGCCCAATGGATTTTTCGTAAAAAATTATTAAAAATCGAGGGAAATTATTTCCCGAATTTAATCCCCATATTTAGGTTTAGATATGTATTAGTTATCATGTGCATGCGTTAGATTAAGTTGTTTTTGTTCTAAAATTGAAAAAATTTGAATTTTAAATTTCAAAACTTTAAATTTCAAAAAACTTCCATATTCCATTGAAAACATAAACATTTCATTTCAAAGGATGATATTACACAATAAATATCCAACTAATATACTAATTAAAAGGAAAATGATAAATATTCTATTATAATTTGAATTGAAATTTGTTTTCAAATGTCTAAATAAAGTATCTGATATAAAATACTAATATGTTGCAGCGGAATAGATTTGATATCGGTCATCCTTGGCAGAAAAAAAATATATATATATATATCGCCAAATTATCTGGCGAATATAATTTAATTCCTTTCAAAAATCATGGTTATTTTAAAAATTTATATTAAGAGAGTAAGGAATAATATGAAACAATATTTCGCACAACACAAATTACGAAAATATACATCTGGCATGTATATTTTCGTAGTACGTTTTTGATCGCCAAATACAAAAACGCCAAGGACAACAGAGTTTTGAAATTTAAAATTAAAATTTTGTCAATTTGACAGCAAAATAACTCAATCTAGCATATGCACATGATAACTAATACATATATATACCCAAATATGGGGATTAAAATCGGGAAATAATTTTCCTCGATTTTTAATAATTTTTTACAAAAATCCAATGGGCGATTAACATAGGAAATCATTTTCTTACATACATAGACGGTCAGTGACGTCACACTTCGCTTGCGTATAGAGCACTTAATGGAACACTGGGATGTGTTGTTGCTGTTGTGTTGTCGGGCCTATATTTTTTGTCAACCAGCAGTTTTTTTATTGTCATTCATATTTGTTGATCGGGTAAAATTTTTGAAGTGAAAACTTCTTTAGGCGCGTTGAGCACTTTTGGGTTAATAAAAATCATTGAACTCCCATCATCGTCAGCTAACGCTTTCCATTTGAAGTGAAAACTTTTGGGTGAAGAAAAATCATTGAATTCGCGTCATCGTCAGCAAACGCTTTCCATCCTTGTATGATACAAATAATGTATCACACAATTAACTTGCTAATGTGATGTGTTAATAATTATATACTGTATATTGTTTTAAAATCTGGTGCGGCGTTACACGACTTTTCTCATCTCCGGGCACTGTCTCTATTGCAGTTAGAACTCAATAAACAGTGAGAAAGCCCAAAGCTGCCATTTTTCTCAAGTTTTTACAATCTGGTGCGGCTCTACACGACTTCTCTCATCTCCGGACACTGTCTCTTAAAGATTGCAGCCGGAAACGTTGCAGTTAGGCCTCACAGAACCGTGAGAAAGACCAAAGCCTCCATTTTTCTCACGTTTTTACAATCCCCATACAGCACAGAATGTTTCAGATATGTTGCAAAAAGCTTGCAATCTTTCAAAAACGCAACACATTTAAGTATGATCTCTGATACCTTTCTGAAACATTTGGCCTTTTTGATTTTTATCTGTTAAGTGACTGTAACGTTTCTGTTACGTATCTGATTTTTTGTTACGATCTCGGACATTTCTATGTTTTTGAAACTAATCGGAAAGAAATCTGAGCGTTTTTAAACGTTTCTGAAATAATTATAATGTTTCAATGTTATATGATTGTTACGTTTCTGGAACATTTTGTGCTGTTAGGGTCTGGTGCGGCTCTACACGACTTCTCTCATCTCCGGACACTGCCTCTATTACAGTTAGACCTCACAAAACCGTGAGGAAGGCCAAAGCCGCCATTTTTCTCACGTTTTTACAATCTGGTGCGGCTCAACACGACTTCACTTAACTCCGGACACTGTCTCTTAACGATTGCATCCGGAATCGTTGCAATTAGACTTCACAGAACCATGAGAAAGACCAAAGCCGCCATTTTTCTCACGTTTTTAAAATCTGGTGCGGTTCTACACGACTTCTCCAGAGCTTCCAACCTAATCCGGCAAATTGTTAGTACCACCCCTTTTTCTTCACCACTTAATTTTTAGAGTATTTTTCTTCTTAATTCATTGTAGATACATTTGAAGAGAATTTCTCTAAAAATTAAGTGATGTAGAAAAAGAGGCGGTACTAACAATTTGCCGGATTAGGTTGGCAGCTCTGCTTCTCTCATCTCCGGACACTGTCTCTTAAAGATTGCAGCCGGAAACGTTGCAATTAGACCTCACAGAACCGTGATAAAGACCAAAGCCTCCATTTTTCTCACGTTTTTACAATCTGGTGCGGCTCTACACGACTTCTCTCATCTCCGGACACTGTCTCTTAAAGATTGCAGCCGGAAACGTTCCAGTTAGACCTCACAAAACCATGATAAAGGCCAAAGTTGCAATTTTTCTCACGTTTTTACGATCTGGTGTGGCTCTACACGACTTCTCTCATCTCCGGACACTGTCTCTATTACAGTTAGACCTTACAAAGAACGAAAATTATAAAATATCGAAACACATTTGATTTATAAACAAAAAATTGAAAATACATTTAAATGATCACGTGGTAACCATCATGATCAAAACATCGTTTTGAAGATTTATCGTTCACATTCCGTCATTTTTTACGGGTTATATACTAGTAGTATAAATGATTAAACAAGGATTATTCCTTCCAAATTCAAGAATTTTATAATATCGATCCTCCAAAAAAATTTCTAAATTTCTTATCGTAGCAAAAAGTATATTGATTTGTTACACTTTTATAGTAGCCGCTCTAGAAGTTTTATTATGTATATATATATATTACTGCTTCTCAGGATTATTGAGTATAATTAATATTTTCCTCATTTTTATAAACTATTACTCTTTTCAGTATTGAATAACATTGTGTGTCACTTATTCGATATTATCTTACTTTACACTTCAATGCTATAAATACAGATTTCGGATTAAGGGGTAGGATAACAATTACTGCATGTAAATTTACTTTAAAAATTATCTAGAGGATATTTTAGTACAGTTTTATTTAACATATAATTTAGCGTTAACTGGGATACTGCTACTTCAAACCCTATATATTTACAGTACCTACATTTATATATATACAGAGTGTCCCAGAAGTCCGTAGACATTTTACAAATTCATAACTTTTAAAAAAGTGATAGAATTTAACGCCTTTTGCGAAAAAAATCATTCTCGTGAATGTTTTTTTTTTTTTTTTTTTTTGGGGGGGGGGGGTAAAGAAAAAAATATAGTTATATTTTTGTCGACAATAGTTAGAAAAATAGTTAAATTTTTCGCAAGAATGTGAAAGAAAAGCATGCAAATGAAAGTCCTATAAATTGCCCAATTTTGCGATTAGAACAGTTTATATTTTTAAGTTTTAATTGCGATGCTGACTTGGTGGAAAAAGCTTTATTGGTCAAGATGTTTTCCCTCAGGTAAGAACCACCGACTGAAGCTGCAGTTAGCAGTGTTATAACTCATTTGCAAACTGTAATTTGTGGTGACAACGGATACATAGAATAGGATTTATATGCCTGTAAACATTTGTATACGAATATGTACAGTTTTGTCATGAAAATGTGTCATCTGGTCATGCACATAGCCCTTTATCGGAAAATAGCTTAGTTAGTATTTTTTCTTTACCAATAAATAAATAAATAAATATATAATCAAAATTTTTCTTAATTTAAAAATTGTATTGTAAATTATTCTGATAGCTTTCAAAAGCAACGCGCCTTGTAACTTTACAATTTTGATCAGTCATTTCAAGCGAAATTCAAATATGAACTTCAAAATAGCAAATTTGAAATTCCTGAAATTATCATTTGTTTTTAGGTTATCACAGATAACAGACATATATACAAATTAACCACTAAAAAATTTGACTTTCGATATGAGGGACCTCAAAACATGATATAATAATAATAATAATAATAATAAAATAGTGTTGAAAATTAAGCTTCAAAGATATATTTGTTGACTGCATGGGTATAAGAAAATAATTTTCATTAATGAGAAGTTTTTGTCCACATAGTAAATTGCAGAGAAGCACTTCTATCAACTATATTATCTAGAAAAGAACATTTCCGCATCAGGTTTGGTTAGCCCTGTGTATTGTCTATAAACTATATACATGTATAAATTATGTACCTAAATTTAATCCTGTGTGAAAATCACATAAGAGAACCTGAACATGAAGTACAGTCTGTTATAAAATTTTACTTGATAGCACAAATAGTTATTAGTGCTAGAGGCCTATTTCAGTCGGTACAGTTGTCGAAATTTTATAATACACTCTTAATTAGTGCTAAGGGCCTATTTCAGTCGGTTTATTGAATGGGGATTTATTGAATGAAGTCCCCCCAAGGCCCAACATTGACATGAGTCCCCCCCCACGCCCAACTTTGACATGAGTCCCCCCCAAGGTACCCCTATTTCAGTCGGTACAGCGTTGTCGAATTTTTATACGTCACTCTTAATAGTGCTAAGGGCCTATTTCAGTTGGTTTATTGAATGGGGATTTATTGAATGAAGTCCCCCCAGGCCCAACTTTGACATGAGTCCCCCCCCAAGGTACCCCTATTTCAGTCGGTACAGCGTTGTCGAATTTTTATACGTCACTCTTAATAGTGCTAAGGGCCTATTTCAGTCGGTTTATTGAATGGGGATTTATTGAATGAAGTCCCCCCAAGGCACAACTTTGACATGAATCCCCCCCAAGGTACCCCTATTTCAGTCGGTACAGCGTTGTCGAATTTTTATAATACACTCTTAATAGTGCTAAGGGCCTATTTCAGTCGGTTTATTGAATGGGGATTTATTGAATGAAGTCCCCCCAAGGCACAACTTTGACATGAGTCCCCCCCAGGCCCAACTTTGACATGAGTCCCCCCCAAGGTACCCCTATTTCAGTCGGTACAGCGTTGTCGAATTTTTATAATACACTCTTAATCGTGCTAAGGACCTATTTCAGTCGGTTTATTGAATGGGGATTTATTGAATGAAGTCCCCCCAAGGCACAACTTTGACATGAGTCCCCCCCCAGGCCCAACTTTGACATGAGTCCCCCCCAAGGCCCAACTTTGACTTGAGTCCCCCCCAAAGTACAACTTTGACATGAGTCCCCCCAAGGCCCAACTTTGACATGAGTCCCCCCAAGGCGCAACTTTGACATGAGTCCCCCCAAAGGCCCAACTTTGACATGAGTCCCCCCCAAGGCGCACCTTTGACATGAGTTCCCCCCCCAAGGCACACCTCCCCCTCATTGGGAAAAAGAGAAAAAACGTTGTTTTGCGGCTATAAGACAGTTTGGACTTCCAACGTTATTTGTTACAATATCTGCAGCTGAAACACATTGGTTTGATTTAATGAAAACTTTATCATGGAATTTAGATCGTCACGAATTAACTAAAGAAGAATTTGTCGATATTAACAAGTTTAGCAGTAGGCCTCTGGCACTAAATTAAAATCTGTCAATGTCAGATTTTCATGTTTTAAATAATGAAATAATGTCGTGTCTGTATAATTTTTTATAAACTACGCTGATGTCACACATGTTTTTATTTAATAATACATATTTTGATAAAATAATTTTACAGGTAATTATAAAGAAGAAAATCTTCTTACATGTATTCATCGATTAAGCATCCGTTCACAATATTCTTTGTTTAGACAGCTAAATCACTGAATTATTATTCTGTAAAGAAAGCTGTATTAGATTCCAAATATATAAGTGTATAACTAATTGATGACATCACTTTGTGCTTTGTAGACATTTAATGAAAGAATTAAAGAAAAGAAGAAAAATATAAATTTGAATAACGGAGCTAATAAACGCTCCGAACATTAAGAGATCTACATAACGACTACAGACGGAAAAAATACATGTACACTGAAGCAGGTGCAAACGGTTTCGTAGGCATGCGCAGATGCCTCATTTATTTGTTTTCAGAGTTCGAATCGAAAGTAAAATGTTTCTGAAAGTTTGTGAAATATATATATTGGGCAGATAATTGTTATATTGTACAACACACTCCATACATTTCCATGTATAGCTCTAATATATACAAAATATTTTGGGTAGCCTTGTAATCAAATGAAGAATAACTTCCATTCCACAACTGACATTAAACATATAAATAATATATGTTCATTTTATTTTGTTTATGTCAATCTATAGATGTTACACTATATTTATTAGAAATTTAAAATATAATAAAAAAAAAAAAAATGTGTGTTAAACACTATACATTTTAGCTTTTTTTTTGAGAGGTACTGATATTATTCTTATTCTATCGCTCATAACTTTTTGAATTTACATGATATATGATTGGGGGGGGGGATTATATAAGTAGATTAGTACTCCTTGGTATTAATTTTTGAAAATGGTTTACTTTTAATCTTGCGCATGCGTAATTAGAAAATATTTAGTATAGAAATGTTTATACTGTATGATATTTAATATTTTTGCATTTTGATTGTCTTGTGCTGTGTCTAATTTAGTTTGCCAAGTTTCTTAAAAATGGCTCTTCACGTGATCTAAAAACCTACGGCTTACAATTAAAAAAAACTGGTTATCTCGTTTTCCAATTTCTTAAATTAACAGTTATATGTTCATGAATATATACGGCTGCCTCATTAAAATCTATACAAATAATTGAAAAAAAAATCCTTATAATCACATGCTACAGTCAAAGCGCATTTCAAGCAAGATATTTTACAGCTGTTGTAAAACATTTTGATTTTTCGTTAATTTTTTACCGGTCCCCTTTTCTTTTTCAGGACAAATCTTTTTTCTGAAATATCTGAACTGTGACATGTTCTTTATACTCCCAAAGTTTAAAGATATTTCCTAAAGAAATATTCTGGATATTTGACAAAATGTCTAAATTCGAAATTGTCCAAATAGTTATTCGTACATAGTGTATAAATAAAGAAGCGAGTAAAAAAGTTCTAGATGAAAAGTATAGGGTCGAAATAAATTTATACATACGTACGCTTGAAACTTTTTTAACACTTAAAGAAACCTACCGTTCAAAATATTGGTATTTTATTAGAGTATTTTAAAGTATTCGGGGTTTCGCACAACACCGTACTGTATGCGTTAGCAATTAATAAATATTCATTATTATTATTTTTATTTTTATTTTTAATATAATGATTGACGTAAAAAAAAAATAAATGATAACAATTAAATTGAATTCTAAAATTAAAAATCAATGAATAAGTATTTTACTATATATTAGCAAAGACATTAAGAACAAAATGATATTCTAAAATACATAACATATCTATTTTCTTATATCTCTCATATCTAATTTCACATTTATTTAATGGATATGCCTATGAATAATTATTAACTCCACATAATGTCATAAACAGTTAATTATTAATGATAAAAAGCCCGGATATTCGTAAATAATAATAATAATAATAAATAAATAAACAAAATTGCTCTGAAACCTTTTATTAGTCTAAAAGCGGTAGAAAACTAATTTGGTTAATGTTGGCATTCAATTAGTCAGTACTGTAATTACCCTGCAATTGAAAATAAATGACAACTCATATTCAATATATTCATAATGAGGAATCTGCACTTATATCAGCTTTGCATTACTAGCGATAAGATATTTAAGTATCATTATACGTTTTAATGGCAATTTCAATACAGTAGTTAATATTACGTCTGCTAAGAAATGAATAAGAATAAACTGATTAGAATTAAATATCCAGATATAAACACCACAGCTATTTTTGCGCCACGGCAAATAATCAAGATAAAAAAAGAATAATGTATTATGATACAATCGCACACACATACAAACACACGTATATATATATATATATATATATATATATATATATATATATATATACCAGATAATCCAATATTCTAAAAAAAATAAATAAATAAATAAATAGAATAAAACGTACTAACCGTAGCGCTATTCACTGAAATGCATGGCGATTTTTAAGTATTAAAAGATTTATTGTAATATAGGTTTAGTTTTTCTCCACTAGGTTTTGCTTTAGTTGTAAAATTAACATTTTACACCGACGAGGTACAGTCGTGAACGCAACTATGTCTACAAATGTTCAATGTAACGGCTTTCATTCATGATAATAGCTGTAAGACGTGGCATGATATTTCGTCTACAACCGAAATGTTTTCCTTCTGTAATTTCTATCATAGAACAGCAAATGTCTTACTTCAACATTTCTAAAGAAGACTGTGAATCTCTGTATACACGTGATTTTAAGTAGCCCCATAACCAAAAAACAAATAGGGAAAGATATGGACAACTTGGAGGCCACTCGTGAGAAAAGTGCGATTGATGACACAGTGATAACCAAATGTCAAATGTAAAACGTACCGGATAGAACTTGCGATTTGCTGAAGTTATCTTACCTGCATGGAAATTACATTATGGAGCGCTTGTCTTTCTTGAAAATAGAGAAGAATTTTGTTTTTTAAAATTGCTAATCTATTACAGAAATAGTTCGAAAAGTACCATTATGGACTTCTTGAAAGAACAAAGATATTTTTAGTATAAGTGATGCAGTAAACCCAGACATGGCTATCCGTTATCAGGTCTAAAGGATTTTTTAGAATCGTGGGTCGATTTTCTCTCACCTGTACACGGCATTCATATTTCCATTATGCGAAAAGCGTGCGCCGTCAGACCACGGAATGTTTGAGAGGCAATTCGTATTGTTTTCCTTTGTAGTAAAGCCTATATTTCAGATTCATGACGCTTTTAGAAACCCCTTGTTCAGAAGATACCTATTGTGTGTCGGTTTCTTGATCTAAATCGTGCACAAGGGCAATATGTTTTCTGGGCTTTCCACTTAGGTATCGTGCTTCCAAATTGCCAGCTTCCGCTATCAGCTTAAAACAAAACTTTAGTCCTTTTCTATTTTTAATAAATCGCTTCGACAGCTAAGTAAGGAAGAAAACATTTGTACTTTGAGAATTCTCATAATAAATCTTAACAAACAATGCTTTATCTTTTATCAAAAACATGATTTTCTTTTTACAACGATTAATAACTGTAATAAGCAATATTTTTGTAAAATTAATTTAAATTGTCGATTGTGTCTTAATCACACCCAAAGAGACAGAAAAAAAAATCCGCTCTTAGATACTTTTTTTTTTTTCAAAAATCACCAAACGTAAAATTTAAATGTAGGGATGCAGCAGATAATCATTTTGTCGGATATCAGATATATGAAACACTAATGTTTGCTAAATACGAATACGTAGTATCCGTCCAAAATTCATATTTGTTTCATACCTATTTCTAAATCATGCAATTGGGCGTTTTTCAAATGTAAATTAACCCTTTGAGGGCTATGGACGCACATATGCGTCCAGCGAAAGTCATTAATATAGACTATGGACGCAAATACGCGCTTAGCAGATGTTATCAGTATGGACTATGGACGCAAATACGCGCCCGGCAAAAATGATCAGTGTACTATGCAACACTCGCATTAAGCGCGTCCGCGATAAGAATGAAACAACTTGATTCTCATTTATTTTCAACAAAATATTACTTACATGAATACTACTTGCATGAATTTGACAAACAAACATTTTTAATCACTTTTGATACTTTAAATTGAAGAATATACACCTTTAAGTCTCATTTTGCGAAGATTACTTCTAGCCGTCGTCATGGCGTTTTGTACAGTTTCTTTGATTACTGATTTAAGGAGACGATGATAAACCCTCTTGAATCGTCAGCGCCAACCGCGCGCCGTCCGTATGGACCGCATAGACCGCGAGTATTCAGCACTCAAAGGGTTAAAAACTACCCAAATACGTTATTTTTTCCTTGTTCCTAAGTGTACGCCAAAGTCAGATACAACATTATTTGCGATATGACGTCATTTAAGAAGGTGAGTCTGTTTAAAATATGAGAGGATACTGCAAATACAGCGCAATTAGTTGATTAAAATTATAACCATTTTTTCCCCTTCTACATTTAAAAAATAAATAAATAAATAAAACTCATAATTTTGAGTTTTATTGAAAAAAGCATAGTGTGCTACTGGTGAATATTTTTTGAATTATTATATATATTTGTGCCTTTTTGATCACATGGTATATATACTTGGGGAGACCGGGGCACGTTTACACGGATTTTTTTCAATGAATTTTCTAATTTTTATGTTTTAACTTAGGAAATTTTAGACATCGTGGTTTTATAAAGCTGTTAATAAAGTCAAAATTTGTGTATTCAGTAATTGCCCTATTTGCGTTTTTAACAGTATATATATATATATTTCTTTTTTTGGTCCAAGTAGGTTGCGTACACTTGATCCGAGAACGGTGAAAGTTTACGCATCAAGTGGGGCACATTTCTGCATATTATAAGTGATACCAAAGAGTAAGTGAATTAAATATTTAATCAAATTGAAATGTTTTATTTATAACTCAAAACACTCATTAAAAACAAAAACAATTAAAGAGAATCAATTACAGAATTTTATAGGCTAAACTGAAAACAAAAGGGCTTATTGCTACTTAAAAACAGAAACTATTTAGTCATCTTCATCATCCCTGTTACAGTTTTTACAAACAAAAAATAAAGCATTTCCTTTAGCACACTTGTCATGGGACCACCTTTTGCATCTAAGACATTGAACCCAGTCTTGTCCTTTTTTGGATTGGTTGTATGGTTTCAAATAATAAATGCGCACGTGGTATTCATCTTCGTCATCAGAATCATTCACTATTTTCTTTTTTCCAGAATGTACCAACATTTTCCCTTTTGCAGTTTTTGGTTTCATAAATTTTCCTTTCCTGTCTTCTTGTTCTGCTTCCATAGAAACTAGTAGATTTTTACGTAATATCTTCTTTTTGTTTTGTTGTGCCATCATTTTATTTTCGTTTTCGCTTCTAACTGTTTTGTCTGAGGGCATCTTTAACCGGAGAATCAGTTAGGATTGCGGACTTCCCCTTTTTCTTCACTTTCTTGGTGCCAAGCCTCGGCCCTGCCTTTTCAAATGATCTCAGTTGTTTAGTTGTTGGGTAGTCCACGTGTGACGAAGTGGAAAGCCTACTGGGAGAAATACTTAGACTATCGATAATCATACAAGTTTCAGAGACTTCTGCTGCACTGCCAGAGGAGTTAGTAGGTCTATTAGTAGAGGGTGATGTTGGTTCTTGTCTGTCAGTCACGTACGATGGAATGAAATCAGCCTCAGAAAATATTAATGGGTTTAACGGTTGAATCCCTGTTACTTTAAATCCATCCATTATGTTTGCTGGAGTAGCTTCTAGGTGTAAGTTTCATGCCAAAATTGAAGGAATGCCACGAATTGCGATTGGGCGTTTGTTACTAGCCATCCATGAAAAACATGCGGAGTTAATGTATTTTTTGAGTGGCCCAAAAACACTGCGGTCAAGAGGCTGCAGTTTATGACTGCAGTGGGGCGAGAACGATAGTAGCGTCATTCCATTGTCTTTAAAATATTCCTATAAATCCTCAAAAAGGTTTGAGACAGTACGGAGCAAAAAAGCTTCAGGGACACATTTACGCAGTAAGAACGTGCGTAAAGGTGTCCCGATGTCAATGTGTAAACGTGCCCCGTCCCCATGTTTGGATTTATTTTTAATGTGCAACGAAAATTAATAAAATTTCTGCTCATACAAATACAGTTCTCAAAAAAGGATAAAATTCTGCTAATGTTCATATATTTATCCTTAACTAAGTAATTAACTAATAATTAGTGCACAATAAGTTTCAATAACTTCAACATAAAATTTACTCACGTTGACAGAAAACAGGTTATCCTTTCCGCTTGCTAGACCGAAACTCGACTAACATTCAGAAACTTGTCAGACTACCCGCTAGAGAGCAGCATAAATCTGTCATGACTGGTGGCGCTCCAGTTATAACTCGTTTCGAAAAACGTGCACTGCGTAAACGTGCCGCGGTCTACCCTGCTGCAATCATGAACATTTTCTACTTCTGGTTTCTTTTATACGTACTTAGTTATCCAAAACCCCGTCTGATTATTTAGAGAGTGCACTGAGAAAAAAAAATACCGCCTTCCACTAGAATGAATAAGTAGCCATTTTCTAAATTCTATAACTAGAAATATAGATTTTCGAACTATAATATGTGCATAAGGTACGTCAATACACTTAAAAGACAAATTATCGAGAATTTCTTGTGTACGAATTTCTAGATGGTGAAACAATATTGTGAATACTCTAAATATTCTGAATCATTTGTATTGCGAGAAATTATTGCTTGATTTTCTAGAATTTGTTAACAAACCAAGATTATAGTTGCTGAAACCCACTTCTTGTAGTTTCATTTATTTGAAGAGATTTTTAAATAACTTTACCCTCGAAAATATAGGCAAACTCTCTAGAATTCTAATAGGGGCTTCTAGAACTCGATTTCCAAGAGGACTAGAATTTATAAGAATGACATGAAACTATCATATTTTTACTACAGCCACAATTTAGATTCTAGATGTCAGTTATAGAATTTTTTCTCGGTGTGATGCCTAGTTAATAGATATGATTCATCAATCTATTAGACATAGTTTAAATATATTAGACTTTGTCTGTCTGATTTTAATGACCTGTTTGTAGACTGCATGTGTATGATGACTGAAAATTTTTAGATTGCTTAGATCAATATCTAATTCTCCAAATTTCTTAAAAATTAATATCTAGTTGAACATTCATATCACTCGAAGTATGTCAACTTTTGTTGACAATCGAATTGTGGGGGACAAAGCTATGGGAAAAAAAAAAAAAAAAAAAAAAAAAAAAACATTATTGCTGTTACGTTGCAATTTTATTCGCTTTTCAGGAAGACTTATTTCAGCTTGTGATACGTAAATACACCAAACGTTCTATGTGCGAGAAATTATATGAAATCGTATGCTGACTCAAATTCGGTCTATATCGGTCAATAAATGACACTTTTATGGTTTAAAATACTTTTCTTTTCAATTAGTAAACTAATAAGTAGTAGAAGAAAATTTATAATGCAACAACGTATTACTTAAATTGAAATAAAATCGTAAATTTTATTTCAAATTAACCCAGGAGCCTATACTTATTTAACAAGAAATAACTCATTTAACTACACAGTCTTTAATATGATACACTTTTCGTACACTGTTAAAAATAAAAGCCTAAATTTTAACAAAAAAAAAAAAAAAAAAAAAAAAAAAAGAAAGAAAGAAAGAAAGAAAAAGAAAAAGACTAGTATGTTAAGGCTACCACAAGATTCTTCCACACTTTCCTATACAAATTCAAAAAATACAGAAAATTTATTAAAGCTATTTTTTATTAAAATTATCTTACATGATGAATGCAAATCATTTTCATCTGAGAGAAAACTAACAGTAAATATCCAATGAAAACTGTTTTATTGTCTATAAATAACATCTTAAAAACGAGTTTTTATATAGGTTATCTCGCAAATCAAGTTTCGTACAGTTATATGTCATAGAAATTGAGATATATAATTTCCGTTATCGAGGAAATTAGCTGTATAGTAGCGCCATCTATTGGCCGATAAGCATCCGAATTGTATCGGCATAATGTCTCATAAAGGCCATCTCGCATATCAAAATTTCCTTGATGATACGTAGTAGAACCTGATACATGGCCTTCCCATAAATTACGTAAATCCCTGTATAGTAACGCCATCTCTTGGCTAATAAGCATTGAAATGAAATCAGCATAATGTCTCCTAATGGTTTTCTTACACATCAAGTTTTGTTTGATTATAAGCAATAGAACCTTAGATATAGCTTCTCCTTAATTTGGGAAAATCGCTGTATAGCAGCGCCACCTGTTGAGCGGTTGACACCAAAAGTTTATAGGCATTAACTTAGGTCAAGGTGCATCTACATATAAATTTATATTTAGTTCTGAGAAGCAGTTCTGGAGATTCAGTCGTTACAAAAAAAAAAAAAAAAAAAAAAAAAAGTCATACACACAGAGACAGACACACATTTTCTGAAATTGGTGAAATCGTGATTTAGATCTCTCAAAACATGTAAATCCATCAAAAACCGGATGTTGAAATTTTTTACGAATCCAATACTTTCTTCTAAGGAATATAGAAGGAAGTAAAAAAATAGTTGCAATAAACATTGTCGTTTTTTTTGGACTCGAGGCTACGTAATCTATAGTTTTCCATCGCAGCTCATTTCTCATTTTCTATTTCTCTACGAATTTCCCCACGAGATACAAACATTTCCCGAGGAATATCATATAATACAAATACTTCTTCGAGGCATACAAAAGTAAACATATCAAAGTTGCAATTTTCCCTAAAATGGTAACATGCGAAGTGTTTCATGACGTCACACCGAATAAATCCATTAACTGCAACCATTATTTTGTACATTATTTTACTATTTTAGTGGTGTCATATCAGTAGTAAACACCACTGAAAATGAAAAAAAACAGAAATAGTATAAAAAATTAAACTACTATTTTTAACGGAGTAGACTATATATATATTTTTTCTTTTAATATCGTATTTAAGTATTAACTTATCATACCAACGGATTTCTTTACAAAATTAGTGCAAAGTTTTATAAAATGGTAAAATTGTTTTATTAATTTAATGTAAGATTCTTATTACAGAAAATATTTAAAATATTAATTCCATTCTTATATTTCCTTAAATAATACATAACTTTTAAATCTGAAACTTTATGAAAAGTTAATGGAACTCTAACGCAGGAGTCGTCAAAGTCAATTACATATTTTCGTGTAACGTAAAACGTATATACTAGACAGGCAAGTAAATTTAATTGAGTTAATATCAGATTATATCTGTTAGCTATAATGGATGCATCTGTCACTAAGCAGCTTATTTAATTATCTGAAGTGAATAATTATATACATAATTACGAGTTATACATTTAGATACAATGTAATTTAAAACTAAATTTAAATCCTTTATTTCTCTTCTTATAATAATTTATATTTTTGTATTTACTTTAACTTTTATTGAAATCGATGCTTAAATTAAAAAATAATATATATATATATATATATATATATATATATATATATATATATATTTATATATATATATAACTATTATATTAGTATAGTTTTATAAAATAATTTTGCAACGAAATAATTATTAAAGTTTTAAATTATTTTTAGTTGTTATAAATATTGGCATATCATAAATAAATGATTATACTCTAATTATTGTCACTTAATACAAAACATTTATAATTAAAAAATTTGAATTACAACACTGCAAATTAAGATCTTTTAATTAAGTTTTTGATCAAAAATGTATTTAAAAATATATTTAGTTAAGTAATACTCGATGAAATTATATATATATATATATATATATATATATATATATCACGGTTTGTGCATAACTTATAAATACTATTAAATCGTATTTACTCGTCACATAATTTGACTTTCAATGAATTTTACCTCCGTGAAAGTATTTAATTAATATACACATTATTTTTATAGTGAAATAATAATAATAATAATAACAAAATTTCCATAATACTATACACCGACTAACTAATGATCTAGAAACCTTAGACGATATTTTATTTGAACATCTTTTCCACTTTGAACCTTCTTTTCCACAGATAACAGTTTTTATTCGTGAGATCATTGATTCTACAAGCTTTTGATGTTCATTTACGTCCAAAACATACCATGCTCTGAAAACAAAGATTATAAGTTCCCGTAAATCTAATCGATGTGGGGATTTATGACTCATGCGCAAACAAATGACGAACATTTTTTATGGAATTAAGATACAGGCTTTGTAGCAGTCAGAAGAGCTACTGGAAGTCAAAATGATATTTGTTATAAAGTCTCGAATGTTTCTGGCCCAATGTATATTTGCATTATCGTCAATGAAGTATCCATCACCTTCGGAGTAAAAATGCAACATTGTAGTATGCGCTTGATTTGCCTATATGTATATGTCCAGGTACTGCAAGATTAGATAAAAGCACAACAGAACTGGAGTTTAAAATTATTGCGTACAAAACTTATAATAAATCCCATAAATTGCAAGAACTCGAAACAGTTGTTTCGGGTTGAAAGGAAACATGAACCTTCGACAGTGGAGCAAAGTATCGCGACTGCTGCGTTGCCACTTTGTTCGAATCATTCCTGGCTACATTGTTCGCCTGACGAATAATAGTGTTTTTTTTCAACCTGAAACGATTATTGCGAGTTCTTGTATTTTATGGTGTTTACTCAAAATTTTGTACTTATCAGGTATTGCAATGTTTGTTGTTTACCCTCAATTAACCATACTACCATAAGAACAAACCATAAGAACTGGCTTTCCATACTTTTTTCTAGAAACTCTTCCAGGTTTCTAATTCATTAGCAAGTATGTATGTTTATACTATAAATTAGTACAAATAAAACCACAAAATATAGCATTTATGTAGTACTGTTTGTTGACTTAAAACAACATGGCTATAAACATATATATTATAATGTTAACTATGGAGAGGTCAGTCTAAGAAATGTGATTTTACAGCTTTTTAATGAAGGGGAAAGGTGAAAAATGGTTCTCATTGGGCAGTTCTGCTTATTCTCTAATATTTCCACAAAAACAGCAGAAAAAGGTAGGTGAATAATAAACACCATTTACATTTTAATTCACGAAAATAAATTGAAGTATTTTAAGTCTATTTGATACGACTATTAAAACTTTTAAATGTTGCTAATGGGTTTTGGTGGATTTATGTCACAAACAATAGAGTTTACATGCAAAAACTTAGTTAAAAATATATTTTTTAGATTATATGGGCTAATTGGATAATATATGGAATAATTATGTAGGAAAGTATGGAGCACCCATTTCCTTAAAGAATAATATGCAATAGGGTGATATTTTTTTTCCAGTAAATCATTAATCATTGAAGTATAAACATTTTGTGATGAAATGAATATTGAAAATAATCAGTATTAAAAAAATATTAACATTCAAGTTTTACAAAGTCGCAAATAATGTGTAAGTGCTGGCGTTCCATTTTATCCGAATCGTCATCTTGAAAAAAAAAAAAATAAATAAATAAATCGCAACCACCAGTTGGCAGAAATAGGTTCACAGAAATTAAACTTATTACTGAACTCCTGTATCGGAAATGACACTACGATTTCACTCATTTTGTTACTTCGTAAGTAGATTATAGAAATTACTTATTTTCAAAAAGTCAGAATCTTGGTAAACCAAAGAAGTTGTATAGCTCAAAAACTACTCTTTTCACAAACACAAGGTGAACTGTCATTCTTATTTGAGGCCTCGTGGAGACGTGCTTCTTGTAGGTTGCAGCGTCAAACAGGTGAGATATAACGGTATTCAACTTTTTCTGACTGTTCCAAATTCCTCACCACTCTTCTATAAAATTTACTAAAAAAAATCATTATAATACTAAATATCGCCAAAAGTAATTCTCATTTATAATGCAAATAATCAATATTCTGCAGTCTAATAAGTTCTGCAGCTCAAAGAACTTAATAGAAACGTTTTGCTCGCTTTAAAGCTTGCATTTCAACCTTGACGATTAAGAATGCTCAGGTAGGACTCCAGTACAGATGAAAATCACATTAAAACACTAATCTATAATAACTTTTGCTTTACGACGAGTGAATTAGAAAAAAAAAAAAAAAAAAAAAACTAGAATATCAATATCTAACATCTACAAAACACTATGCCAAAAATTAAATGTTTTTCGTTTCAATTTTTATTATAAAATTGCACTGACTTTTCAGATAACCGAATAAACTTTCTAAAAGTTTTATAGTAAAATGAAGCTATTTTATTCGAATAGTCAGCATTATTTTTTTAAATTAATTTATTATTATATATTTTACGAAGAAACCAATTGATTAAAAAAAAAAAAATAAATAAAATAAATAATACGTATAGTAATTTTAACTTTATATTTATTTGCATTTAAATGATATGAGTACATTTTATTTTTTTTAAATAAAACTTCACTTATTGTACATGCAATATCTGTGTTAATTCTTTTATTAAACTAAAATAAATGTGTAGCTAAAATTATCTAAAGCTATATACCTAAAATAAGTTGCTAATTATATTTGAACGGCAATTTTAAATCATCCAAATCTAAGCAATATCTACGTTCCTACTACCTCAAATGAAACATAAATCACTTCTGTTCCACTGTTGCTGTCAATACCAAAATTACATTCAGTGCTTGTACCAGCATTACTTCCAGTTCCCAAATTAGCATTTCCGTTCTGTGTTACTCGTCATTATCATCTTGCTTTCAGCATTCTTGTTTAAATGTTCATGAAAACCGGGAACTGAGTCAGACGATTTTATTCCCGATTGATATTCTCTGCTGCTATCCATCTTCATTTCCATTCCATGATTAAAAGCATGCCTGCTATCCATTAACTTGTGTAAAGCATGATTAAAATTACTAATTATCGACATGGAGGTTCCCATTTTATTATTAAACTCAGAATTTGTTCCTGAAGACATGCGCATATTGGTACTGGTACCATGTGCGGTACCATGTGCGGTACCATGTGCGGTACCACGTGTCATTCCCATTTCATTCATTTGAGCCTCATTAGACGTGGTAGGCATCATCATTCCATTTCTGACGTGGGCACTATTGTCAATAGACATTTCCTGTCCACTTTTAACACCAGTGTCTCTTCCTGTGGATAGCATATATCTTCTGTCTAAACTACCATCAACTGAGTCAGACTGGCCCCTTTCCATACCAATACCCCCATTGAATTGGTATCCAAAGCTCAATCCCCGTTTTCTTCGTTCTTGTACGTAAGTATCTGGTAAAGAGTTTTCTGGTTCATTCGTCAAAATTCTTGGGTTCCCACCAGGAAATGTTTCAGAAGATTCTTTCTCAAAGGCACAACCCAATGATAATAAAGTTGATAAAAAGGTTAATATCCAAATTGTGGTGGAATTCATGTTTCGTCGATGTTCCTGAAATAAGAAAAAAAAAAGTCTTATATAATAACTTAAAAAATACCATCGAATTAAAATTTTAATTAAAATTAAACATTACATTAGATGAAAAACAAACAATAATTTCGTTTAACACTTTCACGACCGCTGACGTGGATTCACGTCATTTGAAGGTCTGTAAATCCACCAGTGGGCGTTTCTTTCGCAATTTATATGTTATTTATTTTTTAAGTATATACCCAATATCCATATTTGTAAAATGAAATATACTATGGATCCCTAACATCACATCTTCTCCTCCAAATGACATCCTCAGGATGTCCTATTGGGGAATAGACATCCTACGGACATCTTCAGGATCTATTATGGACAAGTGTGTTGTTAGAGATACAAATACTTTGATTAGAAAGAATATAATTGTAATGTGTATCCATGTGCTATACAAATGTGGATACAGAATATTTTATTCTGAAATAATGTAATTTGGGAGAATAACGTCCACAGGCGGACATTACTGTCAAAAATTCAAAATCATGCAGTCACAAAAGTGATAATTTGCTTTTTCTTGAAATTATGTACTGATGTATAATATACGAAAGACACATTAAATTGTGTGTTCGGACTATGGCCAAGTGCCTGTTCTAGGGAAATGGGGTTATGGGGGGATGACCTCCGTGGGGATCTTTCTAACGAGACCTACCCTTTATTCATTGGAGTTTCGAAAAAAACTGAGAAAACTCCGAAAGATAGATGGACATGCTTGACCTGGGTTCGAGCCTGACACCTCACGAAATACAAATTAATATTATTACATCATTGCATGGAAGTAAAATTCTTTATAAAATCTTAAAAATTGAGAAAATGGAAAAAAAAAAGAAAAGAAACATATTAAAACATCAAACTATAATCTAGTATTTACACTTTTCATTTCCTAATATATATATATATATCACCAGAGCAATCGTGAGGCAATGAAATTTTGTTTGCAAAAGGAAAAAAAAAGTTCAAAAATATGCCGTTATTTATCCGTAAAGTATTTGTTTCATGAAGCTCCTCTTTTTCTCTTTTCACTATAACTGTTTCACGTTCATTCTTATTATTTTGCTATAAAAATGTAGTAAACCCTGGAAGTCTATTCCCAAGCAGCACCGAAACGTTCTCTGAACGTTCAAAAATTGTTCTGCAAACACGTTCTAAGAACGTTTACTCTGAACATGTTATAGACGTCTATCTGTCCATCTTGAAGACGTATAATAGTAAGGTTCAGAAAACGTTCAATGAACGTGTAACTATCACAATCGGTGTTACCGAAGCGTTCTGAGAACGTTCTATGTATACGGTCTCAGAACGTTCTAAATGTTTTTACAACGTACTGTAAACGTTCTAAAATAGTGTAGAAACGTTCTATACACACGTTCTCACAACGTTATGTAAACAATTTTTGAACGTTCTTTGAACGTGCTAAAAATGTATTTCATGTATAATAAAATGGAAGAACTCGCAACAATTGTTCCGGGTCGAAAGAAGACACGACCCTTCGTCAGACCAACATAGTAGGCACGAGTGCTGCAAATACAAGAGCTACGTTGCAGTTTTTTTGCAGCACTAGTGCCTACCTTGTTCGATTGATGAAGGGTTGTGTCTTTTCTGGACCCGAAACAATTGTTTCGAGTTCTTGAATTTTATAGTGTCTTTTCAATGTTTTGCACTTGTTAATTTATTTACATATGTTTTTCTTTTTTTCCTTCCTTTCCTTATTTATCCTTTCTTTTTTCCTTTTTGTGTAGTTTTTATTTTATCTTTTTTTTTTTTTTTTTTTTTTTTTTTTTTTTATTCATAAAATTTTACATACATTAATTGAAATATGGTATAACAAAAGATCAAGTATTTTGAATATTCTGGATAAATATTTGAATTCAAAAGCAAATAAATAAATAAATTCAAGATTTGGAATATTTTGAAATTTTTTATGATATATGCCCCCTGCTAACTAATTATTACCCCCCCCCCCTAGATTTTGCATCATTATAATTTAACAGTTGAATATAACCATATTTGGATATTAATTTTAATAAGTTAAGCAAAAAAAAAAAAAATAAATAAATAAATAAAATTATTTTTACGTCTAAATTTTAAAATTTACTGCAATCTTTTAGCATTCAAACACAAAAATATTTTATTAAATTTTAAATTAATGAAATCTCAAATTAATGGCCAGATATGTTACATATTCTATTTTTAAACTATAAGAATGCACAATCAATGGAAAACAAAAAATAAAAATTAGTTAAAAGAAGTACACAAGTGTACAAAACTAAAACAATAAACTGTTTTTCGTTTTCTTTTTTTCCACATAATTCTTAAACAAATAAACACAGAAGTATAAAATTTGGATAGCATGTTTTTTTAAAATACCATGAATCGAATTTTATATAACTTTAGCATAAGTAATAATTTTTAAACTAAAAATCAGTAAGTTTTTCTCAAAAGTAAACTTTGAAGAAATGAAAAATTTCAGCAATTTTAGAAAAGAAAACTTAATGAAAAATGGTCATGAAGATGCATTACAGATAGGTTAAAGATGTACGTGAATCTCTATTTTAGATTAAAACTGTATATTTCACTTTGTAGTCATTTTTTAGAGTCTCCTTTTTTATTCATTTTTTTGCGTGTGAATATTTTTTTTATTTTTTTTTTTATTTTACATAGAAACATGAAAATTGGATAAGACGTTCATTATTAAATTATTTATCGACGTTTTTATTATTCTGGTGATGGTCACAGTTTATACAAATTAGTAATTATTATTTATTTTTTTCCAAAATTCCGTTATTAAAGTAAAAGAAAAGTGAACACAGAAAGAAAAATCAGGATTTTGTTTTTAACATTTGAGGGCATGTGCGTCTTCACTTGTCTATAATGCATGATTAACACAGTTTTTCATTAAGCTTTCTTTACTAAAATTGTTGATTTTTTTTCATTTTTTCTAAAGCTTACTTTTGAGAAAAATTAATAAATATTACTTTAAAATTATTGCTTATGCTAAAGTTATGCAAAATTCGATTAGTGATATGATAAAGAACATGCCATCCAAATTTTATGTCCATGTGTTTATTTGTTTAAATGTTATGCACAAAAGAAGAAAATGGGAAAGCAGGTTTGTCCCTTTAATTTTGAACAGCGGCGCATTTTAAACACGTTAAAAATAAATAAATAAATAAAATAATATTTTTTTTTATTTATTTATTTAAATAGATTCCGTGAAATTTACTTAATATTTTCATATTTCAAATCGTGCGTATACAAAATTTATTTAAATTATTGGTTTTGAGTTTATAAATTTTACATACACCATGCAGTGAAATATAACAGTTTAAAATGTGGTAAAACTTTTTGAAAAATAAATAAATAATTAATTAAAAGTTTACTCTGCAAAGAAAACAAATAATAAAATAATAATAATAATAATAATAAATAAATAAATAAACTTCAAAATTTAAAACATTTAGAAATAGAATCACCTTAGTAACTATTTTTTTTAATACTTCTCCCTGCTTTTACATTTCTACAGTGTAATTAATGTAAAATGTAAAAATATATGCTCAAATCTATAGAATATTTCTCTAACGTGGATCAGTTACAATTAATATTTGTCGAAGCGATACGATAGTAGTGTAATTATTGAAATACGCGAGAATAGAAAATAATATTTAAAAATGAACAATATTTAAGCATACCGACTCAACTCAATGAAATAATAAGAAGAAAATTACGACATTTGCCTGCTTACATTATTTTATGGAAAACTGTATTTTTTTAAAAATTGCTTCTTCAATATTTATAAGCGCCATTTTAAACATAGAAATACTTTAAAGATTATACAGAATATGAATTAATGTCATAAATTGACTAAAAATCATGAACATAAAAATATAATCAAAATAATAATTAGGTTTTTTTTTTAACAAAAATTTATACTGAAATAAATAAAAAGTCGCCGCGAATATCGCGACAAAAATTTAAAAGGCATCATGGAAATGTTATACTATAACTGTACTGCCTGCGGAAGTATGAAACTGGTTCTTCAACCATGAATTTTTTTTTTAAACTTTCTTTGAATGATCTTGCTCTCACTATTGCACTATATTAATTTGGTACTAATGATAATTTGGCTTCTGGTAAATTAAAATTTTAATCAGATATGGAATTCGGTATAATATTTATGAGTTTCAAATTTTAAAAGTAATTAAGAAAAGAAAAGTGCGAAATATTCGCATGGGTTTGCTAGTTTAGAATGCAACGTTGAATTGTAATAATAAATTATCGAACAAAATAAATTTAGAAGTTAGCGTGAAATATGTAAAAAATTGAAAATTTTCAAATTTCATTTAAAAATATTATATGTTTTTTTTTTTTTTTTTTTGATAAATTTTAATAAACTAAATTTTGTAAGATTTCAATGCATACGTATGCAAAATTTTACAAAAAGGAAAAGTAAGTGAACGAACTTATCTGTATCTGTATATCCTGAAGCTGTAGCATATCCGAAAGTTAAATTCAAATCTGAATGTAAATACAAAATATGATGAGTAAGCAAGCAGTAGTCAGAAGCTTTGGACTTTGGATCCCGCTCCAAATAATTACTGCAGAGCAGATGGGCATTTAGACGCGGCGGATTTTTATGTTGATTAAGCAATTTATTCAATAACACCCGTTTATAATAAAGATTTTTCATACTGGTCAAAACTTAAACTTTTTAAAAATTGGTATATTGAGGCCATCATAAAACTCTGTTTTATATTTTCCTGCACAGGTCGATGCCGTAAATATTATTTGCTAAAATAATCTATCAATATTATTTCCCATGGCAAAGGTATGAGATTTTCATCTCAAACAAGTATAATACTAAATATCCAAAAAAATCAATTTTATACTATACAAAATATATATCTTAAGAAATGTATTTTACATAATGAAAAATTTAAAAAGTCGATATCTTTGTTTTAAATTATTACAGATTTAGGGTTCACCCTTTCGTTTTAAAAGCATAGACGACATTTCTCGCAAGAATACTGAAAATTTTAAAACAATAGCGAAAGCAATGAGCTGTACAAATCGCCCATACTTTTTTTTTTTTTTTAAATTAAGTATTACTAATATAAATTTATGTATATATACACACATATTTAATTTTCCATGGAAAAGTTAAAAACAATGTTCACTTATGTACACTTATACAAAATTTTGTCCTATTCTTCCATATTCAAAATTCTGAAAATAATGATATGACAGTGCCACCTATTGAACGATTTATTAACAAATATAATCGCCACCAGTTTAGGTCAGAGTCCAAGTAAACCAAGTTTGAATAAATTACGTTTAGTAGTTCGTGAGATACAGCATCCATAAAATTTTAAAATTTATTAATTTAATCATAAAAATTTATTCAACGCAGGTTCTTATAATTAATATTTTTATGTGTGAAATATTGTACATTTTTCACCAAAAGATGCTGAAATACAGATATCTGGAAAATCGCAGAAAGTAATAGCAGCACCGTCGGTGGATATATACCGAAATTGAAGCAGTACATTTTGTCCTTATATATATATCTCGCATACAAGGTTCGATGAGTATTCGTATTATAGAAGATGAGGTATAGCCTTCCCGTAAGCTGAAACGAAACGTAGCAGGTTTCACCTGTAATTTGATATGTACCCGAAGTCAATCAGTAAAATCTACGTGATATCTATTTCACGTACCAATTTTAGAGCATTTATAAATCATAGAACATGAGCTATTGCGTTCCCTTGAATGAAATTAAATTGCAGCATATCAGTGCCTCCACTTGTCAGATAAGCACGCAAACTGATTCGGCAAAGTTTTATATATTAATTTCACATACAAAATTCAGTGTATTTATAATTATTTATATTACAAAAACTGAATTATTGCCATTACGTTAACGGGATTAAATTGCAGGAGAGCAGCACCATCAGTTGGTCAATATACGCTCCCGAATTAAATCAGCGTAGTTTTACATAATATCTGTTTCACATATTAACCCTTAAATGCCTGATTATTTTTTACGTCAACTTAAAAATGTTTTATTCTTACCTCTATTAAATAAATCACGGGAAAAATACTTTAAAAAATAATACTTTATTTTAACTATGGTATACAGCTAAAAAGCAATTTCTTATTAATCGACAAGCATGAGGTATTAGAGTCTCAATATTATTCTAATAATACTTTAAAAGACAAAATTGGGTATGTTGCCGAAAGGCAACACACGGCATTTAAGGGTTAAGTTTGGTGCATTTGTGAATTTTAGAAGCTGAGATATAATCTCCCCATAAAAGGGGAATTACAGCATAGGAGTGACCCCTATCTGGTGATACATTCCAAAGACTAATGAGCACCAAAACTGATATTTAGGTCAATACCTAATTAAATATTCCTGATATTTAGCGAATTAGTTTAAAGTCTAACTAAACATAAAGTTTGGTTAAATTCCGTCCATTGGTTTCTGAGATATAGAGTCCACAAAATTGTGATAACACACACACAAAAAGATAGACAGACTGGCATTTTCAAAGAATGGTCGAATTGTGTTCTGGACATTTCAAGAGTGTATAAACCTATGGAAAACTGGAGATCAAAAATTCCCAATTATCCAACACATTTTTCTTGGCATATACAAAATAAATAAATAAATAAATAAAATAAATTACTTTTTCGTAACTTAATTTATTAACATTTTTTAAGAAGCAAATAATAATGAATATCTCCAAAAGTATTATGAAGTGATGTGTTTGAATCTGTTCAACAATATAAAACATAAATAAAATTATAAATAATTATAATGATTATAACATATAATTAAAGTTTAAAATTTTGTAATTTTTCCCCACCTCATCTCTATTACATTTCAATGATTATTCTATACTGGCATGCCAACGAAATCTGAAACTAAAAATAAAGAATCAAAACTTGAAAAAAAAAAAAAAAAAAAAAGGCATTTTGTCATATTTGTATTAATCCCACTGTGACAGAACGTGTAACGACGGTGATACACTTGAACGTTTTTCATAGAACTAGAATTGTACGTTTTATAGATGGTACAAAGCAAACCTTTTCAGAACGTTCTAAGTAATACTATTTTTGAACGTCTAATCGAAAGTTCTCTTGACACGAAACACGGTGTTTGAACGACTGTAACCGTTATTAGACGTTCACAGAACGTTCCCGTGCTACTTGGGTTGTGTCCAGCTATTCCATTGTATTGCTATTAATGGATTTTAAGACAGACATAATTATAAATCATAGTTAAATAATTTTTTAATGTAAAAATCATAAAGAAATTGGCATTTATAATTATCATGCTAAAAAATCTTTTACATGAAATACGGTATAGTTAACCAGATTTACAGGGCTGCAATTGGAATCTAATGGCTGTATTTTCTTTTGCGTTAAGCATTTTTAACACTTTATAACAATGTTTAAAAGTTATTATAAGTTAAATTGGACTATCTATATGCTCTTCCATCTTTTTTTTTGTCAGTTGTGTAATAACGAACGCAAAGGACATTCATTGAAAGTTACAAGAAACAAATAGTACGTACAGTTGGAAAGTGTTAATAAGCAATGCATACCGTATGATTTTTTGTTCTCCTTTTTCTAAAGGATCGATATGACATAGCATCGCTTCAATACTGAAAATGCTTTGAATTATTCTTCATTTCATAACTGCCCTCTTGTCTCGATCGAAAGCCTCAATTAAAAAATACCAACAAAAACAAATAATCCCAATCTGTACCTTCTTTAGCGGTCCATTTGAAAAAAAAAAAAAAAAACTTAAAAAAATATATACAGTCGGTAACAAAAGTGTCCGAACACTAGCAAAAATTCCTATGTAAAAAAAGTGCACTTCATACGGTTTTGTTAAATGAATCCTTGTCGAATCCTCTTCTTAGTCAGTGTAAGAACATGATTCGATAAGGATTTATTTAACAAAACCATATGAAGTGTACTTTTTTGCATAGGAATTTTTGTTAGTGTTCGGACACTTTTGTTACCGACTGTACTTTAAACACGATTATTTTTTTTTTTTTTTTTTCATTTTTTATGTGCTTATTTGCAAATATTTTTTTAAAAGATCATGCACATGTAATTAATTTTGCAATCCGCTTCTCTGTTATTATTATGACACATGTTTACGATTTTCTAAAACAATACGGATCGTAATGACTTGTGACTTCATACATTGAAAGAACATTTAAAAACTCACATTTTTATTATCGATATAGCCCGATTTATAAAAGTAAGTTAATTTGGTTGAACAACCACAGATTGAATGCAAGAGCAAATAGTTTAGATCATCCTGTATCATAAAAGCTACTAATAACTACTAATTTTAAAACATTGTTTTACATACTATGAGCAATATTTGTATATTTTCTTGTGGGAATTACACATTTATTTAGACAAATAACCATTTGCTTTTCAATATATATATATATATATATATATTACATGTCTTTTGTTTATAACTAGAAAAGATTTCCAAACAATTTTTACAAAAATTTCATAAAAATTGCAAAAACATTAAAAAAAATATATATATTCTGAAATGTAAAATTCACACGTGTAATATTTGCTGATTTATAAGCATTTTTAATAAACACTTTTTACTGGGCGGAGAAAGATAGAAACAATTTTATTAAATAAGTTGAAAGGTTATATTGGACAACATTTGCCAAAAGTTTATTTGAATAGAAAAAAAAATAATAATAAGTAAGTTGTCGGAAAAAGATCAAGCTAGATTTTAGGTATTTTCCAGACTTGAAATTTCATAAGGGGTTTTTCCCATGCCACGTAATTAATTTGAAGATCGAATTATTTCAATAACGTTGCGCATTTTTTTTTTTTTTTTTTTTTTTTTTTTTTATGCGTGTGTGTGTGAAAAACCCCTTAGGAATTCGCAAATTTTAGTAAATAGATAAAAATATGTTAAAGTTACAAGACAATAAGGGATTTCTCACAAAAAAGAACTTTTGCAAGGGAATTGAAATAATTGGATCTTTAAATTAAATACGCAGCATGTACATAAATTTTATTTATTTTCCAGAGTTGGGAATTTCACAAGGGATTTTACTCGTGCAGCGTATTTAATTTGAAGATCCAGTTCTTTCAACAACGTTGCAAAAGTTATTTTTATGTCAAAAAACCTTTTTACGATTGTAAATCTAATATATTTGAATTTATTTAGACTTGTAAGTTCATTTTTTTTTTCTTACAAAAAGGAATTTTTGCAATGTGGTGGAAATAATTGGATTTTCAAATTAAATTCTCCGCATGTATAAAACCCCTTATAATGTCAACTCTGAAAAAAACCTAAAAACATAATCGTTCTTTTGCCGACAATTTGCATAATTTTTGCTATATTCAAATAAACTTTCTCAAAAGTTGCTCAATTAAAAGAACAGAACAAATAAAATTTGTCTATGTTTTGCGCATGCACAGTAAAAAAAAAAAAAAAAAAATATTTACTAAAAGTGCTCACATTTCAACGACTATTACACGTGTAAACTTTTTTTCAGAATAAGATTTCTCAAAAAAAAAAAAAAAAAAAAATTCTTAAGATATGAAAAACTTTTAAAGATATTTTAACTCTGTAAAATATCAAAAATACAGCTCGTTCTTTTGCCGACAAATTCCTTAATTTTTACTCTATTCAAATTCACTTTTGGCAAAGGTGAGCCGATATATCTGGCTTTCAATTAGTTTTTTTTTTTTTTTTTTTTTTTTTTTTTTTTTCGCACACAGCAGTAAAATGAAACATCTGTTAAATGCTTATATCTCAGTGATTATTACACATGTGAATTTTGTATTAAAATAATGTTTCTGTAATGTTTTGCCAATTTTTCTGCATGTTTTATGAAATTTTATGGAAGTCAATTCTAGATATAAACAAAAATCTTGGCAAAAATTTAATAATTTAAAAAAATAATGATAATTGATTAATAATTTTGCAATTTTCACAAATATATGTATGTATGTATGCATATTTATATATTGTACAGAACACGAGCAATGATGTGTTAAGATTACAAGCCATTTGTAGCTTTTTGTGAAAAAGGAAGATCCAAAGTAGTTGCGCTTTTCTCCAATTTGTGGTTGGTACCCCAATTGCACTCTGGACAAAATCGATAGTGAAATTGAGGGTTTTTAAATGTTCTTTGTATGTCTGATGTTCCAGGTCACTTCAACTTTTTTTCCTTTACAAAATCGAAAAAAAGAAAAAAAAAAAAAAAAAAACTAATATTTTCATTACTCACTGTAAGTTTGAAAGCCTCGATTTTTCTCTCATAAGGTCCATTCAAACATACAAATAAATATATAGGGTTTCTTTATTTTATTTTATTTTTTTTATTTTATTTTTATTTATTTATTTATTTATTTATTTATTGTGTGTGTGTGTGTGTGTGTGTTGTGACTTTTGGAATAAACCTTGATGTTTTCTATATCTCGACTTAAACATTTTCTAAACATATATATATATACAGTAGAACTTGGATAATTCGAAGTTGAAGGGACCAGAGAAAAATTCGAAATATCCAAAAATTCGAATTACATATACTATTTTGCCCCCCCCCCAAAAAAAAAAAAAAAGATATATTAAAAAAATAAAACTCTACGATCAAAGATTTAACACACAAACTTTATACCTAAGAATACTGCTATATCCCCCCCCTTCCCCCATTAAATCAATAATTTTACGAGCTTAATTATTCAACACTTTTTAAAAAATAGTCAGATATTTTTTATTTCTTCTTCAAGTACAATCTTTGTGTCATAGCATATGACTTAGATACAAAAATAGAATCTACTTACTACATTAGGCATGCAGAGCTGCCAATCTAATCCGGCAAATTGTTAGTGTGGTATTTCAGTCTGTCACTGTGTGATGCGATCAGTCTAATTTAATTACTTTAACATGAATATTGTGCGCCTTGTATCAGAAATTTATGAGAAAAAAAAATATGATAACTAACTGAGCAGAAACCCCGATGCCACCTAGTTTTTTTTCATATATCGCAGGTCACATTATAAGGGTGTGACAGTAAATAGAGTCTACATCATTGTTACAAAGAATTGGACAGTGCCGGCGACGTGTGCCATACTTCCCCAAAACGCGAATAGCGTCAGGAAACAGGCTGGCATATTAAGAAGCATGTTCTGAATGTCATAACTGTTCCTAAATGATACTTATATAAAGTTATGTACTAAATTATTAATTTATAATAACTGTTGTATGATTTTTCTCAGTTTCTTAATGTTTGTAAATATATAAGAGCAGTTCAAAAAACAAAAGGGGGGGAGGAGGGTTTATTTATTATTATTTACATATTTATTTATTTTGACAGAATATGTGAGTTGATATTCATATTCCTCATAAATTTTATTTTATATTCCTGTGAATTACTACTGAATATTTTTTGTCAGTGAACACATTGTTTCCTTGCTAAATTTCTAGATCATTTAGATGCAATATACGATAGCAAAGTTCTAAGTTCATTTTTCTACTTTGTCTTCAAGTTGTCATACATATTTCGGATTGTCTTTTATACATTTCTTCTCATAAATTTCTATTACAGGATATACTATATATCCATGTTAAGAGAAACTAGCAGGCTACGCCCGCTTCGCTGGCCACTATATTTAAATGAATCTCCAAAAGAATTGGATCATTATTTATTTTTCACATCACATCATAAATAAAAACTAAAATAATTACTTTGGAATCGCTCTAGACCTCGCATCGGGTACTCGCTGACTACGGCAGCTCTATCTCTGGCCGCACTGTATCGGGAGCAGGTTCCCACTGCCTGAAGAAATCTCTTTCCTATGTATTTCAATATGGATATTTATTGACGATAGGTGGGTCTGCCATTATTTAAGAACTACGATTTTAAAGATAACTGTATCTCAGCATCTATTAAAAATTTTAGTTTTTGAACCAAGTATTTTATTGCTCATGCTATTTACACTGTATCATAATTTGATTCCGACCAATATAATGAAATAAAATAAAAAGTAGATTTTCTTTTAGAAGGAATTAAATACATAAAAACTAAATAAATTCCAATCAGTTTAATCCTTTCTACTATAATACCATTATTTCCTGACAAATACTATAAATTAGAAAAAAAAATTAAAGAAATTAAATTAACAAATGAAAAATAATTGTTGTTATACTACAAAAATTATAAATAGACATAACTGTTATAAATACGTTTTTAAATTTTAAATTTAATATATTTAATTTTTTCTACTGCATTGCCACTTTTTTTTCAATAAATATAATAAATTAAAAAGAGAAAGAAGATTCGCCCTCAAATAAATGTATTAAATAAAAAATAAATGGCATAATATAGCCGTAGCTAAGATACGCAGACGATTACAATCGAAGAATAAATTCATGAAAAATGAAACATAAAAGCCAATGTTTAATATCGAAAAAACATTAATTTAAAAAATTCAAGTTCGAAATTCGAAAAAATCTCGATGAGGTGCACACCTGCAGGGTCCCAGGTACCTATATGCCAAATTTGGAAGCTCTGCGATCAGTAGTGTGTAGTATTGTTCATGTTTAGATAAATGTATTTATTTTCCTGTTGGAAAAAAAAATAAACTCGTTTTTTTTTTTTTTTTTTTTGGCAACAATTAAATTATGGATTAAATTTAAATGGCTAATTTTTTGCTATTATTAGCTTATTATTTTCATATTTTTATTAATTAAAAGAAAACTAAACAGAAATTCGAAATTCTGACTTCGATGTGCACAATGATCCTTCGGGGGCACCTTTGTGTTAAATCTCGTGACTGTCCGAGCTACCGTTTTCGAGAACAGTGAAATATATATACAAATATTGCTCACTTAATAGTATAAGATTAAATGGTCGAAAACTCAATACGGTCTTAGATTTATTGGTTGGTTGGTTGGTTGTAGGGTTTTAAAGCTGAATGACAACGCTAAGATCCTAGGCCTATAGGTGGAATGCCCTCCATGAAGGTATTTCTAAGGGGTTCAAGCCCGTATTTATGCGTGTTTCGGAGAACACCATGCAAAACTTTAAACAGCTAGGTCAATGAGCGCAACCTGAATCAAACCCGGCATTTCTCAACTACCAGCATTAAGTGCAGAACCACTCGCAACTGGTGGGTCCGGTCGCAGATTGAAATGTTTCACTTAGTAGGCGAGATTCTTCCATCCAATTCGATTAACACACCCTAATTTTCAGACTATTTTTTTAGGATTATATTACAAGTAGTGCCAGTAACAAAGAATAAAAGTTTGGTATGATCCCTTCGTGACACAAAATTTTGAGCTAGTAGTTTTAACTGATATATCTTTATGCTTTCTTTTTGAGGAAAATGTCATTGACAATGAAACCCAATTTTCACACTGAATATACACCAACTATCTTACTGCTAAATTTATGTGACTCATAAATACTTACAGCAAATTTGGAATCAATCGGTTCATTACATTGCATATCAAAAATATTTGTTAAGCCCTGAACTTCTAATAAGTACACTCTCAGAAATAATATACTCAATTTTGTCAATTCAGACATCCTCGGACTTAATTTCGTTATTTTTGACAATCATTTCGTCAAGCGATCACGTGATTTTTAACGAAACGTGAACTCTCAAATATTTGACGAAACTCTTTACTCACAATAGCGCGTACTAGCTTTCCTTACCGCCATATTGTTTTTTTTTTTCCTGTGTTGTTTCGACGTTATGTTTCAATGTCTTTTATTTGTTTGATCTGTTTTATTTATATTTTCATCAAATATAAATAGGATTTTATGGTCTAAAGCGACGAACTTGCAGATAATTTTATAATTCTATAATTTGTATTTCATTCTGTATAAAGAAACTAGGATGAAAAAACGTTTCTTTACTTTTGACGAAATTCGCATGTTCAAACAAGTGACGAAAGTAATTTTCTCAATTTGACGAAATATTCGCTCGGAGTATTTCCCTAGAAACGGTTTAGCGAAAATTAAAGAAAATTTCGTTGAATTTGAGTATCCATTTCTGAGAGTGTATAAACGCACTGTTTTCTTTAAAAAAAAAAAAAAAATCTATGATCTTAATACTGTTTGTTAATTTTATTTTTTTCCAAGCAGTGTGATTGTATTAAAATTCACTTAAGGCGACTTGGCACCTTTGTATTGACACTACCGAAGTTTTCATATGAAATGTTATATCTCAATTTATAATTTATAAATTGAGCTGTATTAGATTTATTAAATAAAATATGCATTCAGTCAGCAATTCTTATGGTATTTTATATATCTTTTAAAGATTTGTAATCAATAAATTGAGTTTACTCAGTTTGCATTCTTTCATGAATCCATGATCTTCAAAATGCTAGGCTTATACAAATAATTAAGAAAATAAATTATAATTTTTTAGAAAATAATATTTAACCACTTGAGTACGTCGTCGAAAGTTGCGAAAGGCTTCCCGCTACCAGGCTTTGCAGGAAAGCAAAGACAATTCTGGGAGACACACAGATACAAAGCGCAAAATAATAAATTGATGGTCGCACTCTATGTTACTCAACTTCAATCATCATAAATTTATTTATTTATTCAATTTAAAATTATTTTTTACAGTCGTCTTATATTTCTTGAATTACTTACTAGTTTACCCTCTTGCAGAAACACAATTATTTCATTCACACACATTTCATTCAAATTCTTAAATAAAATTCAAAACGAAAACACTCACGGGGTCTAAAATTTATAAATCACTAACGAAAACACGCACTTACTCTAAACATTAACAAAACAACAAAAAGGCAAAAAAATCCTTGTAGGTAATCAGTTCTATCGCCCCACATTCGTGGCGTGTACTTTTTCCGTATACTATTGGTTCAAAGTGTCCATGTGATCCCAGGTGGAAAATAGCTTCACATCTCCGCTACAAGACATAAGAAAAGTTTATTGCCCTTGTAACTATATGATTCTCTTTTGCGTATAGTGAAAAGAGGGCACTACGTAATGAGCGTACGTAGCCGTCGTTACTAACGTAGTACAAACTACGTACGCATCGTACGTAGCCGTAGTCAAGTGGTTAAGAAAATAAATATTTCAGTTCCTTATTTATTTATTTATTTACTAGCAGGCTTTGCCCACTTCGCTGGACATTAAACTTAAATGAGTTGTCAAAATCCCATATCTTTATTAATAACCTAAGTTCTCGCTGTGATTGGTAGATGTTTTCTCGCTCGCAACGTGAGGAGTCTAGGTCTCCACTGTCTTCGGCACAACTTACCCACTTCTTACTTACCCTTCCTCAGCGGGTGAGTTCGAAGTTTTGCAAAATCACACTAATGTTCATAATGCGTAAACTTAATCAATATCCGATCTGGGTCCCCACTGCCTTCGGCACAACTTACCCACTTCTTACTTCCCCTTCCTCAGCGGATGAGTTCGAAGTTTAAAAAAATCACACTAATGTACATAATGCGTACACTTAATCAATATCCGCACACCAAAATTCGCCATTCTAAGATAATTGAAAGCGAATTCAAATGGAAAAACATGTTTATACACATGTTTATTGGGAACGACTTCAGTATAACCCCACAACGATATTTGGCGATTTTTTTGTTGGCGATTATGGCTAAATCATAAACCTAAAAATCATAAATCATATATGATAAATGATAAAATGATAAAACATAAAATCATAAATCCAAAATAAACAACATATTAGGCTGCCATATTATATCGCAAACAGTCCAGAACGACATCGTTATCCTTCAAAACGGCGCCAAAGAAAAATCGCCAAATTCAGCTGTTGGGTTATACTAAAGTTATACCGTTTATTGCCCTCCGACTCCGAGAATGGGGGGGGGGGATTTAGAATTTCGTGAAATCCAGTTACAATAAGTGCCGGATGCAAACAAACAATTTACGCGCCAAATTTCGTGACCACAGAAGTCTTTAATAGAAAATATTACAAATAAATAAATACAAAAAGCACAGCTTTAGTATGGGACCCCTTTGGATAATTTAAATATTTTAAGCCATTTTTGCGATGAACTGAGTTGGCTATCTCAACTGTGCAATTAAAGATCTTGGCGAGAAACGTCCGAGCTACGTCGGTTCCGAATTTGAAATTTTGCCAAAGGGATCCAATACTAAAGCTGTTCCATACACAAAATAAATAAATAAAATAAAATAATAAAATAAAATAAAAAATCTTAATAAAATCCAAATTATAATCATTTAAAATTAATGGGAGAACATAAAAAAACCCTCATAAGGTACACAATAACAACAAAAAATTTTGTTTTACTGCAGGAAAGAAAAGTACTGCTTAATTAAATGAAAATATTAAACTAATGTCAAATATCTCTATGAAAATATTTATCTACGTGCAAATTCCTCATAAAAGAAAAAAAAAATCGCCAACTTTTGTAGGTATTTTTCTCTCTAATTTTTGTTGTTATTCACGTGAAATTAAAAATATTTCATTTTATTTCTCGAAAATAAATATATATATAAATGCATATTTATAAATATAAAACCTTTTACCGAATCCGCGTTAAAAACGAAAAAAAGGTAAAATAAATTGGAAATATCAGACCTATATTTATAAATTTGATACCAAATGAAAGGGGTGATTTTTCTGAATACACGGGTGCAAACAGTTTTTCGATGCGACAATTAGATTTTTAAAAAGTAACTAAAGTATGAAATTTAAGTGGCAACGGAAAAACGGAAAAAGGGGAAAATAAATTAGAAGTATCAGACCTATCGTTACAAATTCAGTACCAAATGAAAGAGGTGATTTTTCTGAATCCTGGGGTGTAAACAGTTTTTCGGTACGACAATTAGATGTTTTAAAATTAACTAAAGTATGAAACTCAGATGACAAAACTTCATTTCAATCTTTTCATAATTTGTAGTGCGAATCATGCGAATAAAAAAAGTCTTTATCTGAAAAATTTATTTTTGCATTTTATTTTTCCATTCAAAGCGTTTTAGTGAAAAAATATTTATGGCGCATGCGCAGATGTTTTTTACCCACAATTTAAACACTAATCAGAATTTTGAAAATTTCTATAGATATAATTTTAAGTAGGGTGAAGACCTAAGTTTCTGCCAAGCGCCGTTGAATTCGTCCAGCCGTTCTCGAGTGATGCCCGGACAAACGTGTTTTAGTCTTTTACCCACCAGGGGGGAACGGGGGGGGGGGGATTTCTAAAAAGTTGATAGATATAATTTTAAGTTGGGTGAAGACCTAAATCCCTGCCAAGCGCCGTTGTATTCTGTCCAGCCGTTCTCAAGTGATGCCCGGACAAAAAAAGCGACATACGGACACGATGACACACACACGCACACACACACACACAGGCAAAATTTTCTGAAGTCATTTTCGGCTTTCATGGGGTGTGAAACGTGAAGATATCGCAAAATTTTTCGATTCCGACAAATTTACAGACAAAAGTCTGATTTTATTAATATAGATTTATTTATTTTTTTACTTTAATGTTTAAAGAACTTTCTCAAAAGGATTTTTGAAATTTATTAATTATGTTTTGGAAGAAAATAATGTAAAAAGTACATGTCTATGTAAACATTAAAAAAAAAAAAAAAAAAAAAAAAAAAAAAAAAACATCAATTTTGTTATATTTTTATTTCTAATATTTTTCCTTTTAAAGATATTGGACAATCCATCCCTAATTCTATTAAACATTAAAAAAATTAATAAGTCATTTCTTAATTATTTTTAGAAATTTTAGCATATTGAATATCATGAATTCTTGAGAAAAAGTTCAAACAGATTAAAGGGAATTTAAAAATTTCTTCAAATCTGTAATATATATATATATATATATATATATATACATAATAAATGTTGCCTGAATGTTTATTTTACTTAACAAACCAAATTTATTTCAATTTATAAATATCAAATGGAAATATAACATTTCGTATGAAACCTTCAGTGGCGCCAAGTTCCCTTAAAAGAAATACCGCCCCCATTTTGTAATGCTTCGAGATTCTATAGTTACCGATACACGAGCTGTAAGCACAATTTATTCCAAAATACAGTAGGCAGCAAAATTATGCGAGTGCTAAAAAAAATTCTATATAAAAAAAGAACACTTAATACTGTTTTGTTAAATAAATCCTTGTCCAATAAAATTCTTAGACTGACTAAGGGTTACATACAAACGAAACGCTTGCAGTTTCGATGACGTAAATTTTGCAAGTTTTTTACAAATACAATCGGCCGTATAAGTACCAGAGCACTAGCAAAAATCCCTATATTAAAAAAAAAAAAAAAAAAAAAAGTACACTTAATTCAGGTTCGTTAAATAAATCCTTGTCGAATCCTGTTCATAGTCAGTCTAATAAAATGATTCGACAAGGATTTATTTAACAAAATAGTGTTGTTTTTTTTTTTTTTTTTTTTACTTAGGATTTTTGCTAGTGCTTGGATACTTTTGCAGCCGACTGTAGTCATACATTTGGAACGCCGGCAAACGGCTTTGCAACCGAAAGTGTTTTATTTGTATACCCCTAAGGATAGGATTCGACAAGGATTTATTAAGCAAAACAGTATTTAGACAACTTTTTTGCATAGGAATTTTTGCTAGCACTCGAATAATTTTGCTGCCGACTATATAAGCAATTTTCCTCCCCCCCCCCCACTATTTTAAACATGTGGACAAATACCGATTTAAAAAAAAAGGGGGGGGGGGGTTATATTAGGATTGTTATATTTTTCTTTAAAAATAAAGAAATACTTTCCTTAACGTTAGTTTGTTTCAGCTGGTTAGTTGGATTGTTTTTAACGTCGCACTAGTGCTGCACAATGGGAAATTGACGACGGTTTTGGACTCACCCCTAGAGGTGGTCCGGAGGCACGCCCTCATAATTTTGATCCTCCACCTAGTTTGTTTCAGATTTATTGCATTACGGATATTTTTGTTTTCTACTAAACAACTATTCAATTTGCCAGAAATGCTTAGTCTAAAGAATAATAATAATAATAATAAATACATGTGATTTATTTTTATGTTAATTAACACAAGCTGAAAGCTTATAAAAGTTTATTGAGTTCGGTATATTTATATGTATTTTTTTGCCATCACGACAAAAAATTTTCCTTTCTTTTGTTTAATGCACACTTTTGTAACGTTTGTGTAACGGCAAGTGTTATTATTATTATTATTATTATTATTATTATTATTGAAAGCGTAAGCTGAGAAAAAGTTGAAAATTACTGAATGTTTGATATTAAAAAATATATAATAATGACAATAAATAAAATAACTAAATGTACAGGTAAGATACAAACGTACAGTCGGTAACAAAAGTGTCCGAACACTAGCAAAAATTCCAATATAAAAAAAGTGCACTTAATACTGTTTTGATAAATAAATCCTTGTCGAGTCTAAGAATAGGATTCGACAAGGATTTATTTAGCAAAACTGTATTAAGCGTACTTGTTTTACATAGGAATTTTTGCTGGTGTTCGTACACTTTTGTCACCGACTGTATAACATAAAAAAAGCCGGAACGTACAACTTACAGTGTATACATGAAGATTTTTTTTAACCATCTTAAAACCGCTGGCGGATATAACCAGTCACTGAGCTGTTTTTTTTTTTTTTTTTTTTTTTTTTTTTTTTAGAATAGACTTATTTTCACATCATACTATAGGTATGGGGAACTTAGGTAATCGCAAAAATTTTCGACCTCGGTTTTTTTAATATTATGCACGTTTTCAGGTGTGAGGAATCCGAAAATGACAAAATTTGTATAGCGTCGGTTTGTAGGATGTCTGTTAGTTCGTTAGTCCGTTAGTGTGTTAGTACGAGGGTTGCTATTTATATTTCTGGCCTAATAATGAAAAAACAAATATGTAGGATCGAAATTGGTTTTATTGTTTTTCAAAATATTCTCCATGATGATCAATACACTTTTGCATGCGTTTGAACCAATTTTCAAAGCACTTTTTCCAGTCCGATTGAGGTAACTCCAAAACATGCGTTTTGAATGCATCAACCTCTTCTTCGGGGGTCGAAAATCGTTGTCCACGTAATTTATTTTTGATGTGTTGGAATAAGAAGAAGTCATTGCGTGCCAAATCAGGGCTGTACGGCGGATGACCCATCAGTTCGATCTTTCGCTCAGTCAGAAATGCATTTGTTTGAGTCGATGTGTGAGAGCTCGCATTGTCATGATGATGAATGATTCGCCTGTTCTTCTGCTTTTTTCGAATTTCTCCGATGACTTATGGCAAACAAATGGTCGTGTACCATTCAGAATTGACCGTCCTGCGTTGCTCTAACGCCACTGTTGCCACATGACCGTTAATGCCGAAGAAACAGGCAATCATTTGTTTCGATGTGCTTCTTCCTCGAACAACTTTTGTTGGTTTTGCCTCGCCTTGGAAGACCCATACAGTTGATTGCTGTTTTGTTTCCGGCTCATATGCATAGATCCATGATTCGTCACCTGTGTAGATGTTATACACAGCCTTTGATGTACCTTGAACGTATTTTTCCAACATTTCCTTGCACCAATCGACACGAGCCTTTTTTTGAGCGTTTGTCAGATTATGCGGGATCCAACGCGAACAAATTTTTTTTACGCTCAAATGTTCATGCAATATTTTATTGATGCTAGTCATACTAATGTCCAAAGACGCCTCAATCTCACGGTATGTCACATGACGATCTTGCTTTATCAGTTCACGCACAGCATCGATCTTTTCTGGCACAACAACGGATTTTGGACGACCTGCACGGGATTCGTCCTGGATCGAACATCGACCACGATTAAATTCGTTATACCAATTTTTTACAGTGCTGTAGGATGGCGCTTTATCGCTGTATAAAGAATTAAGTTCATCGAAGCACTCTTGTCTTGACAATCCACGTCGAAAGTTATGAAAAATAATCGCACGAAAATTTTCATGATTCAATTCCATTTTTGAAAGAGAAGAACTTTTCAATTTACTGTCAACAACACAAATAAAGCTATAATGGTAAATCGTCTGCTGAATTTACGCTTAAAAATATCAAACTTTCGATTAAAATCGTCTGCGGTCGCCTAGCAACAGTTACTGTTGCCAAGGCCAGAAATATAAATAACAACCCTCGTATGTTAATCTGTGTACATCATATCTCAAAAACAAATTGTCGC